>OX328269.1:35490780-35747437 GCA_946814005.1 Chamaenerion angustifolium | reverse complement strand
ATTAATTATGTTGATACTATCGTATTATAATAATCTATCTATCTATTTTTTTTTTTCCAACAACAAGATATATTTCAACTAGTGAAACAACCTGTTACGAAGAATTATCCATAGAAACAAAATTACAAAGATCGAGTGGGGGTCTAGAGACCCAATCCAAAAGACACACCCTTAATTTAGCAAGATTAACAATGTAATCCGCACATTAGTTTGTCACTCTCGTGATAGCCTCCCAAGATACCAAACCTAAAGACGATGCCAAGGCTCGAATGTGAGATATTATCGCTTCAATCCTCCAACTCGACCCGACCCATGTGATATGCTTGATGACCACCTCCGCATCCGACTCGACTTGTACGGTGTGCCACCCCATCGAGACCGCGAGCTTAAGCCCTTCTAGAATGGCCATAGCCTCGACCGAACCACCTATTACCGCTCCATGAGTACCCCCACAAATAGTACCTCTATGATCTCTTGCGAAAACACCTATTCCCCCGAGCCTAGTCGAAGCACACCAAGCCGCATCACAGTTCAGTTTGATAACCCGATCGCTGTCCTCGTCCACTTGCGGACGGACTGAAGAAGGTCAGAACATGTGGCGTGACTCAGCTGGCTCCTCCCCTGCGGACGGACTGAAGAAGAAGCCAGCTCATGCAGAGTGTCTCGGACCTCACGCAGCACCACATCGACTGATGGTTTTCTGTTCTCGAAGGCCAGCTTGTTGCGTGCCTTCCAAATAGCCCAGCATGCGACCATGCAGGTCTCCCACTTGTTCGTCGTCGCCTGAGCTAGGCCGAGAGGTTGCAAACCACCCCTGAGGAACCATGAAGCAATCTGTTGTCGGTCTGATACATTGGTTGCGCCCATCGCCTCCTACCACACCTGGTTTGTCCAGCCACACCCTGTGATCATGTGGTCCACTGTCTCGAGCTCGTGACACCCCGGGCACACAGGTGTGATCGGGACACCCCGCCTTAGGGCATTAGCCAGCAGTTTCCAGACGATCTTCCATCCCCAATGGTCCACACTGCATCCTCTTTGATCACATCCCGACCAATGAGGAGGCTCGACCATCCCCATGAAGCCCGACTTCCTTTACGTGTCTGCATGAAATCCGATTTCAGAAAATAGATACCTTTGAGGATTCGGCCCAAAGAGCATTCAGTTCCCTTAGTACCCTAGACGACATGTTTGCTAATAAGGCCGCATTGAAATATTGGAGCTCCTTGAAACCAAAACCCCCATCCCTCTTTGGTGTCGTCATCACCTCCCATATCTTCCAATGTATCGTTCTTTCTCTATCTTTTGAGCCCCACCAAAATCTTGATATCATGGCATTAATCTCTGCACACCAAATTTTTGAGAATTGCAAGATACTCATTGCATATGTCGGGATAGATGTAACCACCGCTTTGATCAAAATTTCCTTACCCGCATTGTTTAGGAGCCTATTCGTCCATTCCTTAATCTTGTCTCAGACCCTCTCCTTTAGAAAGTTCAAAGCGTCCCTTTTTGATCTCCTCCATATAGATGGTAGTCCAAGGTAAGTACCCGAGTCGTTTACCGATCAGACATCCATGATCCCGGCCATTTCCCGTTTGTGATCTTCATCCGCTCCCTCATTGAAATACATGCTTGATTTGCTAAGGTTGATGGACTGTCCCGACGCCATGTAGTAAACATCCAATACCTCCTTGAGATTTATCGTGTTTTCCCTCGTCCCCTTGAAGAAGAAAAGGGCATCATCCGCAAAAAAACAAGTGGTGTAATGAAGGACACCCCTGTTTCGGTCAAACCCCTTGAAAGAGTCCCCTGTCAACCTGCGAATCCATCATTCTAGATAACACATCAGTCATAATGATGAAGAGATATGGAGACAAGGGGTCGCCCTGTCTTAAGCCTCTGGTCGACCTAATCATTCTCGTCCTCTTCCCGTTAACATTTACCCTATATGTGACCGATGATATGCACACCCTTATCCACGCTACCCATTTCTCCGAGAAATCTTTCCTCCTCAAGCATTCAAGTAGGAAATCTCACTCGACTCGATCATATGCTTTTTGCATATCAATCTTAAGAGCACAATCAGATCTCCCTCGGGGCCCTGTTGGTCTCCTTCTCGTTTTTAAGAAGTGAAACATCTCATGCGCTATAAGTATGTTATCCTGGATTCTCCTACCTGCCACAAAATCACTATGGTTCGGCGATATCATATTTGGCAAATAGGTTTTAAGTCTACTTGCTAGTACCTTCGAAATAATTTTGTATCCAAAGTTACACATGCTAATAGGTCTAAAATCAGATGCATAACATGGGTCTTTAATTTTAGGAATCGGGGTTATATCTGTTTGGTTCTAGAAAGATGGCATGATACCTGTTGATAAGAACGTATTGACGGAAGTGACAATGTCTGGACCGATGACGCTCCAGTTCCTTTGATAGAAAGACCCCTAGAACCCATCCGACCCCGATGCTCTCGACCCCCCCCCCCCCCCCCCCCCCCCCATGTGATGCACATCTTGCCTTACTTCACTCATTGTGGCCTGATCTGTGAGGTGTATGTTGTTCATATCCAAGACTTGGTTCGGCATGTAGGCTCCCACCTCGCCTAAATCGAGTTCCATCCCGGGTCCCCTCCCCGTAGTAAATAGCTCCTTGTAAAAACGATATAGGACTCCTGTTATATCTCTCTCACCTTCAACCCATTCCCCTTCGTCCCCCTTTATTCGGACAATCTTGTTACGTCTCCTTCTCGCCATCGTGGACTGGTGAAAGAAAGATGTGTTCCTATCACCCACCTTCAACCACTTTACCCTCAATATCTGCCTCCAGTATATCTCCTCTCTTTTCCAGAGAGCATCGATTTTTGAGTTAAGCGCCCTTTCATCTCCTTGGCGATCCGCATCGAATACTTGACTCCCTAAAGCTCGAATAGCGTTTCGCGCTTTATTAATCTCCTGGATATTATCTTTAAATTCTCACCTACTCCATTCGATTAGGGCATTTTTGCAGTTAAGGAATTTCGGTTCCAACTCCTCTAGTGATCGGGCCAAGCGGGACCGAGACCAAGCCTCCTTTATTATGTCGGAGCATTCCGGTTTCTCCAACCACATGAGTTCAAATATGAATCTTCTTCTCCCTTTTGTATCTAGAAAGACGAGTATTAGTTCCAGTGGCGAATGATCTGAGCCAATGGCAAGCTCGTTTACACATTGAGCATTTTGGTATTTGTGGCACCAGCTTCTGTTTCCCAAAACTCGGTCCAACCTCTCCACGATTCAGTCCGGGCCTCTTATGTTATTTGACCATTTCTGCATTTGCCCTTTGTAGCCAAGATCCTCCATGTGAATGTCCTCTATCAACGACGTGAACCGGTCTATCTTTTGTTGGTCCTTACGTCTCCCGCCAATCGTTTCTCGATGGTGTGATATATCATTGAAATCTCCTACACAAATCCACGGTTCAACCCGATTTTGCCCTATTTGCCGAAGAGTGCCCCCGTTTATGAGTCTCGATGCACATATTGGATCACCATACACCCAGGTCACCAGGAAACCATCTCCCAGTATGCTTCCTTTAATTCTACAATCAATGAAATTCTTATCCTTTCGCAAAATCGTGACGGATACCTCTTTTACCCACCACAAAGCTAAACCTCTACTGTTGCCCACCGACAACACATATTTCGCGTTCTCCATACCCACGTATCTACGTCCTCTCTCACAAGAGGCCTCAACATGTTTTGTCTCCATAAGGAAAATCATCACCGGTTGAGTCATCCTAACTAGGTATTTTAGGTGTCGAACTATCGTGGGAGACCTCAACCCCTGACAGTTCCAACTAATCAGGCTCATTGGGTTCATGTGGCTGTACCGGGACAACTACTAGAACCCTTGATTGATTGTTGCCTCTTGACATTCCTTGCTTGGTCTCCTTTCCTGCTCAGGTCCCTCTTGTCGCCCACATGACCCCCCTGCATCATATTTACCACAGGTGGTAAGCCTTCAGAGTGGTAGCCTCGGCCTAACCAAGCTTCCCCACCATCTTCCTTCGCAGCCCATTTAGAGCCTCCCAACTTATGTTTTTCCTCCCCCTGCCTACCCTATCAGACCCTCTGTCTGTCCACCTTGAGTTCGCTGTGGTCGAGCCTCTACTGATTGTGGGAGAGGTGGCCGATGATGAACCCCCTTCCCCCTCGATGAAGCAAATTGCAACATCTCTTTCCAAGATCTTTTTGCGGGATCCCTAGTTGGTTGGGTGTTGTGGAGGTGGCCTCCAATCTGGACTGATCGCTCAGCTCGCTGTCTAGCCCCTACCAACCAAGGACCATATTTCGGGAGTTCGAGGTTTCTCTCCGACGTGGCTATCTCCTCCTCGCACTCTTGGGTGTATGGCCCAACCGGCCACACCCGTAACAAAAGTCTGATAGTCGTTCATACTTCACTGACACCCATCTTTCCTTCCCACTCGAATTGACCCACAGAAAGCCCTCCTTCAATGGTTTGGATACTTCTATCTCTACCCTAACCCAAAGAAAGGAGTTTTGCCTCATAACACATGCATGTTCAACTCCCACACATCTCCCCAATGAGTCTCCTATGCTCTTTGCATTACCCGGGTTGTACATATCCGTACTCAGACCGTGAACTTGAGTCCACATTTGCATCATATTAAAATCGACATCATCCACACATCTATTCAGAGGGCATTCTTTCAAGTTCAACGAGTGCCCATGTATCGACCATGGAGCCATATCTAAAATCTGATCCTTATCCCTATCCGAATCAAACTTAAAGGCAATTGTTCGTTCATATATCTCTGTCATCCTAAATGGTCCGTATCTAGCCCAGGCAGCTCTAAGACATTAAAGACAACAGAGTTTTTGATACCTCTCTTCGACACAGTCCTTCCGAGGACACGACCTGCTGCTGAAGCCGAAGGGGAGTTCGAAATGAGTCGAATGGGTTGCTGTCGAGTAACTTGTCCATCGCCGCAGCTGGTTTGCCTGGCAATATCAGCCTCTGCCCAGCCACCGTCACCCTGGTCTTCCCGGCCCTAGACAACAAATGAGAAAAGAAAGTGAGCTTGGAAGAAACTAGAATCAGAAAAAACCAGAGCAAGAGATATGGCGGTTTTCGGGTTTGGCAAGGAAGCCCAGTCGTGCATGGGGGTGTAGAGCTCACGCAATTAGGAGCTTGATGTAGACATGCCAACATGAATTAGTGTATTTGTCTTGTTCCTAATGGTCAATCGGAACTGTGGAGTTAATTGACTGGATACGTAGAAACGGAGTTTCCGTTTACGGCGGCGTCTATCGCGGGATTATTCCTGGAGAGAAGGTAGAGGGCGTGTACTGGACACGCGCGAGACATTCTCCTCTTTTGTGCTTGATCATAATCTATCTAATGGTATAATAGTTTCTCAATATTATTTTTAGAAAAAATAAATATTTTATTAAAAATATGAAAAACAATGATGGATAAGAAAAACAACTATTTTAGAGCACTACAAGAATCAGTGGCAACAACGACGGTTGTTTCATGTTGACGTTAATAATTGATGTTAAATATATGTAAAATATGTCGACCTTAACAGTTGTGGTTATTATACGTAAATGGGCACAACTTTTTTTTCATCATCATAAACCACTTTTAGTCATAACATTTGCCTGTCACTTTAAATTTCAAATGGATAAATGTGTAATGTCAACATGTTTCTGAAAGTAAATGACTCCATCAGTGGCAGTTTATGTTTCTGTTGCAAATGTGCTTATTCAAAGACAGTATACTTCTGTTGTTAATATATAACCAACAACAACGACTGTCTGATGTAAATGATGGTCATTTGTGATGAAAAAATGATTCTCGTGAAAATGAATGTGTAATGTCGACCAACACTTGATGTTAAATGACTCAATTAGTAACAAATGATTTGTCCGTTGTAAATGTACATATTTAAATGAGAAAAGTTTTGTCGTAAATATAGTTATAACAGCAACGGATGCATGCCGTAACTAATCAATTTTGTCGTCGTTAAAACATAAGTACCAAAAAATATAAGAATAGGTTTACGTGTCAATATATTGACGACATTAGTATAGTTATTCAGTAACAGATTCAATGGTTTTTGTAAAATAGTTTATTTAGTGATGACTATTGTTGACGTTAACAATCCACCAACATTCTAAACTTCAACGGTGAAAAAAAATCAAATTTGAAAAAAAAAAAATTCCCGCTCTTTTCACAGCACTTGCCCTCACCCTCAACCTCACCCACTATCACATTCTCACATTGTTATTTCACAGCACTTGCCTTCCTTCCCTTCACCCACCAACAGAGCTGCACCTCAGAGGAACTGGAACTGAACAGAGCTGGACCAAAGGCTTTGTGAATCGAACAGAGCTGGTCTCGTCGACAGAGTTGGGCATCGCCGAGAAGCTCCTCGACGGTCACGACCTAACAGGTGCCAGGGAATTCGCCACCTTGGCCCAGGAAACCGATCCCTTGCTTGACGGCTCCGACCAGATGCTGGCCATTGCCGAAGTGCTGCCCGCATCAAAGAAGCGCGTCAATAGCTACTACTACGACTGGTACTCCGTCCTCCAGATGGAGAAGCGGTCGGACGACCACGATCTCATCAAGAAACATTACCGCATGTTGGCGATTCTCCTCCATCTAGACAAGAACAAGTACCCCTGCGCTGATCAGACCTTCAACCTCGTCAGCGAGGTACCCCTGTCGGACAAGAACAAGTACCCCTGTCGGATCCTACACGGAAACCCGTTTACGATAGAGAATCGGGAGTCGCTGTCTTATCTAAGGTGGATCTGCCACCAGTAGTAAACTTCCTGTGAAGAGAAGCGCTACAGTCGCCGCCCCCATAGCTGCAGATCCGATATTGTCGAGCTTCTGGACAGGTTGTCCTTACTGTTACCGACTGTATGAGTATCCAAGGTTGTACGAGGAAAAATGATGAAATACGAGTGAAGAACATTATTACGAATAACACGATGAAAAATGTGTTTTTTATCAAAGGAAATTGAAGAACATGAAGAACCTATACTGGGCAAGATGAAGAACATGATGAACCGAAGGAAAAAAAAATCAATCAAAAAATAATAATTCATGAAAATTGTGATTTTTATCAAAGGCAGCAACGTAAACTCGTGTTTGAAACACTATTTTTACGACAAAAAGTTTTCATCACTAATAGTAATTTGTAACATCGATAATGTGTTGTCACTTTTGAACTGTGTTTAACAACAACGAATTTCGTTGTAAAAGAGAAATGGGGAGTGACTTTTTAACAACGGCAAACCTTTTACAACGGAAAATTGTCGTAGGTATAACCTTTAACGACGGGGGCTACCGGCACGGAAATTTTGTTGATGCTAAAAGTTAACAACGGTATTTATGCATTTAGCAATGATTTTTTTACCGACGTTGATGCTCTAGTTTCTTGTAGTGGAGGGAAAAAATAGTACAAAATATGCATAAAAATATTTTTTTGCCCTAACATTCCATTTTGGTCTAGACTGAAAAAATCATACCATATTAAATTATATTAATGGTCCTGTTTAATAAAAATATAACTAAGTTAACCACCCTTGGTATAATTAGGTTAATTATTGAAATTTGGAATATATTATGCATTAGGGACACATTTTTTAAAAAAACTTTTATAAATGGTATAAGATATATTGAGTTGGTTATAAACCGACTTAAATTAAAATGATATGATATTTGAACAAAAACATGAAATGTTTTCAAAAAATGTTAAATAAACTGCTTTCTTATTTGACTAACTCAACCATATGTTATGATTGCTCAAGTGATCTTATATTTTTACAAATGGCCAAAAAAAACAACTTATATTTTTACAAACATGGTCACTTTGAAATTGATTCAAATAACCTCATTCAATCTTGAATGACTTTCTATTTTACACTATTTATTCACTTCTTTCTCATCTCATAATGTTTCTACAATTTATCTACATTTTTTACATGTAACATGGACGATTAACACGATTACAATTTGGAACAAAAAAAATACTATATATACATATAATAAAGTCATGTGACACGAAATAATACAAAATTTCAAAAATTTATAATTTAATTTGACGATCAAGTTTTAACATTCACAACTGACTCAAAAACAACTACAAGAACAAATTCAAATATTAATTACATATATTTAATCATGTGTATGCGTATATTTATAGATCAGCAGAGTTTAAACACATTTATCCACTGTGTCTAAACATATAAATTTTATTTAGATAGAATACGTGATAAGTTCAAATTCATATATACATAAATGAATATCGTTACAGATCGTTAATCGTATCAACTATCATGTCATAAACTATCAGCCTAATTGAAAATGTATATTCTACATCAATGGATTGAATAACTGTCCTTGCCATATAAATAAAGTTGACCACTTTACAAGTTAGTTTCTAAGTTTGAATTATATGCAAATTTATTTCTTAACAAATTTATATACGGCTAATCATATATATCATATATGATTAAGTCGGTTTTAGGGTTTATATATGATTAAGTCGGTTTTAGGGTTTAGGGTTTAAAATCAGAGAGTCAACATGTCGATCAGTTTGGAGTCTTTGGACTGAATCCAACGTACATTCGTGTTCACTGAGAGAGACATGACCAAAGATTAAGATTCAAACAAGACATTATACATCAGGTAGTCTGTCATGTCCTATCCTACATATGAAAACGCGTTTCACTTGGGGGGGTTGCCGTTTCACAGCCCAGCCCAATCAATATCTGACGTGGACTTTTTGTTTTGTTTTTAAAAAGGTACTGTGTCGAATTGAATGACAGCTCACACACGGAGGACACATAAAGAATCCCAGTCAAAGGTCAGAATCAGATGGCCAAAAAAAAAGGTCATAATCTAGGTGCTCCATAATCTTCGAAGGTAAGCTTCCGAATCAATCAATAGTCGTCGATAGTGTTCGGAAATTGGTCCACGAATGCAGAATTCTGCAGCATCAGCCCACCAGGCTGCATAACAGTCCAGAACAGCCTCACTCCATGGGACTAGGATCGGTTGAGGGGCACCAGCAGGGGAATGAGTCTGAACAGCATAGATGGACTAAACCAAGATCGGAAACTATAAAAATAAATTGTGATGCAGCTTGGAACGGGCGGACCAGAGCAGGTGGCATCCGAATTATGGCTCGAAATCGTGAGGGTAGGGTAGTCGGTGGGACACATCGAGCGAAGTGGGCGGCCTCGATCGAGATCCTTGAGGCAAAGGCCGTGTATGAAGGTGTTATCCTTCCTACCGAACAAGGATGGCAATCGGTGGACATAGAGTCTGACGCGGCGACAGGGATTAATCACATTACAGGTTCGGTAAAATTTTGGCAAATAGATACTATAGTTACAAATAGTCTACACATGGCGGGTTGAATACGTGACCTGTCATTGCATAGGATACCAAGATCCACAAATCAATATACGAACAGGATAACGAAACAAGCTATTGGGGGATGAGTCTTAGTGATTGGGTTGTTCAACCTCCACCACCCCTTTTACAGTTTTTGAGTTTGGACAATTACTTGTACCGGTTTTACCCTCAACCCCAATTTTGCGGATGAATATACTGGGAAAAAAAAAATGGTCAGAGTCAACAGTACACAAAGCCCTGACCGAGATATGGTCCCACAATTGTCGCCGTCAGGTACTACGTTGTCTACTGAGTCCTGACATCATCTTTCCTTTTCTGCTGCCAGCTCGGATTTATTTATTTATTAGTTTAATTTCGATTTTTTTTTATTAAGCACACTGGAATTACACGGATAAGCCACCTGATTTGTTGGATAATGTACTGGGTAAATAGTAAAATTACTATACAAAACACTATTCGGAAATTTTTGTATCGTATGTAGAGTTTTTTACGTATCGTATTATACAGTCAGTCTAAAAGTAAAAACTTAACGCATAGTTAGCGTTATTTGATTTGTAATTAAATTATCTACGCATCGTATTTTTTTTATTTTTTTTAATAAGTACATAATTAAATTTCTCAGGTAATGCATTTACTAAGTTCGGTCAAATTATAAAACAAACGATGTTAGGTTACAAAATCATTGTATTTTTAATCCAAAAAATTACCATACGTAGATAATTGATTTACGACTTAAATGACGTTAACCGTGTTGAGTTTGGACTTACATGGTCTGAGTTATAATTTTTTAAGTCAAATTTTCATATCTCAACTTACGGCATGCCGTACAGACAATCCGTAAATCCAAATTTAATATTTTTTGCATCATTTGAAGCGCAATTAAAATATCTACTTACTATAATTTTTTTAAATTTTTTAATAGATACATAATTTTATTTTTAATTAAACATCGAGTCGTCATTATGGAACCATTTTTTTTTTTTAAAAAAAAGAAAAGTTAGCCGTGCCCATTTGAACATGCGCCACCCTGGGGTGCGCGTATTGTCAATACGCGCTACCCGAAGTGCGCGTATACCTATTTTTCGAAATATTTTTATTATATACTTACTTTTCTAAAAAAAAAAACTAAAATGGTTAGTTTTTGAAAATATTTCACATCAGCCTGTTTCAGGAGCTGAGCTGTCTGACACATAATAACTTATGTTGAAGGATAAAAGCACGTGTTATTTCGGATACATGCTGTTCAGCCGTACACACGTTGGAAACACTCCAACTTACTTAAAAAGGCAACTAATAAAAAATGAACCCTGTAAATAATATATTTTTTATACTTACCCTGTCAAGCTATATATAGTAAAAAAACGTCAAACCCCGTGTTCAATACAAGTGATCCCCGCACGTGTGGTGTCCCACATTAATATTAGTTATATCTATATATACATTTATCCTCTACTTCATTTTTAAAAAAATACAGAGCATAACAGACCAGAGTTCAAAGTCCAACCCAACAAAAACAGTCAACCCTAACTTCAAACGCAAAGTCAGACCCCGCCAAAGTAATGGATTTCTTCGACAATGGCTACACGGGTTCGGGTTCGAATTCGTATATGTCCGGGTACAGCATGAACCCCGATTCTTCCTCACAGACTGACCCATTCCCTTCTCGCCGTGCTCACTCCGACGAAGACGTACTTCTCGCCTCGAGCCGCCCCAAGAGGCGCGCCGGTAAGTTATAGGGTTTAGCGGACATGATCGATTTACGATACACTCTGTTCTTCAAATTAACAGCTCTGGTTTTGGGGGTACAGGTAGGGTTGTCTTCAGGGAGACAAGACACCCAGTTTACAGAGGTGTCCGGCGAAGGAACAACGGTAAGTGGGTGTGTGAGGTCCGGGAGCCGAGCACGCAGACCCGGATTTGGCTCGGGACGTATCCGACGGCTGAGATGGCGGCTCGGGCCCATGACGTGGCAGTCCTTGCGCTGAGAGGCCGCGGCGCCTGCCTCAACTTTGCTGATTCTGCATGGCGGCTGCAGACACCGGCGTCTACCGACCATGCTGAGATCAGGCGTGCAGCGGCTGAGGCGGCACATATGTTTCTACCTCAGGACCTTTCTGGCTCTGGTTCCGGTGGCGGTGAGGCGGCAATGGTGGGTCAGGAAATGGAGGAGGAGCAAAGCGTCGATTTCGCAGCTTCCGTAAGTGAGTGGGGAGGCGGAGGAAGTTTCGTCACGGAAGGGTGGCTGGAAGGTCCCCTTCTTTCTCCGCCTCACAGCAGTACGAGGTTTCACATGAATTGGGAGGACACGGAGAGTACGACAGATGCTGACGTGTCACTATGGAGCTTCTCCGTTTGAAGACACGTGTATCATATTTCTAAAGTATTACATTTTACCATCGGAGCGCAGCGGCGGATTTATTTACCTGGTGCTCAGAGAGATAAGATAAGATAAAGATATAAATTTCCGTGTTTTTTTTTTTTTATCATCAAAATTTTCGTTTCCTATGCAGTCTTTGATGCATGTGTATGTAATATAAGAAGACTCTAGGGACGTGTTACAGTTAAGCTGTCAAGCTCAGTTTTTATAAGGGTAAAATGCTACATTACATCTGGATATATATTTGAAAACATTGTTAAATACAATCATTTGTTGTTTTGTGCAACTGTATGTTTGGAATTGTTGTTAAATGCACTCACTTATTTTAAAATGGTTGTTTTGTGAGTAGTGGTGTTTGAAAATGTTGTTAAATGCACTCATCGTTATCTTTTTGTCTCAGTTTTACGTTAAAAGTCACGTGATTGTCTTGTGTGACTACATAGACACCTCATCGTTTTACATACTTCATCACCATTATTTAAATCAATTTAGTTTCAGAACCATGTGACTATCACGTGACGAGATAACATATGAAAATAACGGTGAATGTGAATGTGGTGCAAATAACAACAATTTCAAATATACGGGTGTATAAAACAATATATGTAGTGCATTTAACAACATCTTCAAACATTACGGTGCACAAAACAACACTTTAAAATAAATGAGTGCATTTAGCAATATCACTTAAACATCCTGGTGCCGTGGAACAATTTACATTTTTTATAATGAAGGGTCCACGTTTGATAGGTTGACTAGCACTAATAAATATAATAATATATATTATTATTAAAAAATGAATGCTAAAATTTGTATGAATTATTTTGGTTGTATAAAAAATTATAATGTTGAGGACGAAATGTTTTAAAAAATAATCCATTTATCCATAAAGTTAGTAAATAAAAAAAAACATCTTAAAAAAGCAATTGTCGGCCATGTATGGACAGCAATCCGGAGCTGCAAGCCTGCAACAACAGTTCTTTTTTTTGGCCAAGAAAATTCCGTAAATTAATGAGAAAATTGGGGATTTTGGAAACCCCGATACAATTCGTAATCTAATCCCAAAATTTCCAAAAGCGGTGGTGGTGGTAGGTTAAATCAGTCACATTGACCCAACCCCGCACAAGCTTGTTTCGCTAATCAGTACGCACATCTATTCGCGGATCTTGGTATTCTACTCCATGTCACGTTCCTGATGGAACCCACCACGATGAGACTATTTTGAATAATAGTCTCAATTTGCCAAAAAAAGTTATAACCTAAGATGTGGTTTATGACCACTTCCGAATCCGACTGAAACTCCACCGAGTCCCAACCGTTTGCAATTGCTAACTTGACTCCTTCAAATAAAGCCCGAGCCTCCAAAAGCTCGATCAAGGACGCTTTCTTTGAGCTCAGAAAACCTCTGACGATCCCGCCTCCGCTCTTCCGAGCAATGATGCCCATTCCTCCTTCTCTGGTTGCCCTGATCCAAGCTCCAAGCTCCATCTTAGTTCACGGTTATGAAACCTTGAGCCGCTCCCTTCCGCGTTTGGGTCATGTGATCGGATGGTACCATATGTTTTTTGATGTGGTTAAATGTTCTGTTATGTTTGGAGCAAGTTGTCATATGGTACTCTTTTAGTCAACCGTTAGATTTTTCTTTTAAATGGTCAATGTCAGCACCACATCAGCGCCACGTAGATATATAATATTTAATTTAAAAAATAAAAATAAATAGGAAAAATTAAAAAAATAGGGGAAATATGAAAAAAAATCGGAAAAATTATATAAAAAAATTCAAAAATATTTAAAACTTTATATATTAATAAAATGTATTTTTTATAAAATCGAAAATTGAAAAAAAAAAAAAACTAGCTTGGACCATTGGGGTCGAATTGACCTAGCCAAGGGTCGAACCCTGGGCTGGGTTGGA
Organism: Chamaenerion angustifolium; assembly: GCA_946814005.1. Classification (NCBI taxonomy): domain Eukaryota; kingdom Viridiplantae; phylum Streptophyta; class Magnoliopsida; order Myrtales; family Onagraceae; genus Chamaenerion; species Chamaenerion angustifolium. Next base: position 35,733,702 of record OX328269.1, on the reverse strand, counting down.
CCCCCACCAGGTCAACTGACCTAGGCGACCAGGTCTGGGTCTGACCCAGCCCTGGGTTCGACCCTGGCTGGGTCAATTGGACTCCAAGGGTCGAACTAACTTGGGGTCCAAATGACCCAGACAGGGTCGAACCCAGACCTGGTTGCCCAGGTCAGGTGACCTGGTTGCCCAGGTCAGGCGACCTGGTGGGGGTCCAACCCAGCCCAGGGTTCGACCCTTGGCTGGGTCAATTGGACCCAAGGGTCCAACCCTAGTTTTTTTTTTTCAATTTTTTTTAAAATAAATTTATAAAAAATACATTTTATTAATATATAAAGTTTTAAAATATTTTTTGAATTTTTTAATGATTTTTTATGATTTTTATTATATTTCTTATTTATTTGTATTTTCCAATTGCCACATCAGTGTCACGTCAGCGTCACGTCAGCATTCTGTTAGTTAACATTGGCGGTAACAGTAATTTGGACCAAATAACAACATTGCGAAACTTATGGTACCATAAAACAATATAGGGGTACCATCCGATCACATTACCCAAACTTATGGTATCATTGGACCTATTAACCCTTTTATTTTTAATTAAACATTGAGTCGTCATTGTGGAGCAAAATTTGTTTTTTAAAAAAAGTGAAAGTCTTGGTCTGTTGGGTGCCCAAATGAATAGGCGTCACCCTGAGTGCGCGTATTGTCAATACGCGCTACCCGGGCATGCGTATACCTATTTTTCGTAATATTTTTTTCTATACTTAATTTTCTTTAAAAAAAACACTAAAATGGTTAGTTTTTGAAAAAATTCATAGTTTATACCCTTACAAGTATGAGTTGGAACTACATGGGCTGACCTGATTGGCACATCAGCCTGTTTCAGGAGCTGAGCTGCTGCCACATAATAATAATAACTTATGTTGAAGGATATAAGCACGTGTTATTTCGGATACATGCTGTTCGGCAGTACACACGTTGGAAACACTCCAACTTACTTAAAAAGGCAACTAATAAAAAATGAACCCTGTAAATAATATATTTTTTATACTTACCCTGTCAAGCAGCCAGTCTGGCATATATGTATGTATATATATAGTAAAAAACGTCAAACCCCGTGTTCAATACAAGTGATCCCCGCACGTGTGGTGTCCCACATTAATATTAGTTATATCTATATATACATTTATCCTCACTTCATTTTGAAAAAAATACAGAGCATAACAGACCAGAGTTCAAAGTCCAACCCAACAAAAACAGTCAACCCTAACTTCAAACGCAAAGTCAGACCCCGCCAAAGTAATGGATTTCTTCGACAATGGCTACACGGGTTCGGGTTCGAATTCGTATATGTCCGGGTACAGCATGAACCCCGATTCTTCCTCACAGACTGACCCATTCCCTTCTCGCCGTGCTCACTCCGACGAAGACGTACTTCTCGCCTCGAGCCGCCCCAAGAGGCGCGCCGGTAAGTTATAGGGTTTAGCGGACATGATCGATTTACGATACACTCTGTTCTTCAAATTAACAGCTCTGGTATTGGGGGTACAGGTAGGGTTGTCTTCAGGGAGACAAGACACCCAGTTTACAGAGGTGTCCGGCGAAGGAACTGTTGAGAACCAGAGTGAAGATGAAAGGAGATGGAGGCAATATCTGGAAACCCTAGAATACGGGTAAGAATAGCAGAAGAGAGCAATTGGGGATCACTAGGAGTTGTTCCTTCATTTGGAACTCCTTCACCCTTAAATATAACTAACCCTAATAAATGTCAATTACATCTAGGAAAATAGAAAACGGTTCAGATTAACAAAAAGGAAATGAAACGACAGAAGATAAAACGAATAAAGCAAAGGGCTGTTCTGAAGTCATCATGGGTTGCTTCTGATGTCAACTGGGCCAGCTGATAGATTGAGAAGATGGCCCAATGTTTGGTGGCCCAACCACGACAGAAGAATCAGACGGTTCAACAAAGGTAAGAACAGCAACCCAATGACAGCAAAGAATAGCAAGAACAATATTGCAGACTGAACTGATATTTCAACACTCCCCCTCAGTCTGCAAGTTCTCCCCCTCAATCTGGTTCTTCCTGCACTTGAAATACATTTATCATACCAAGCTTTTTACATAAGAAATAATGTTGTTGATTCCCCAAAGCTTTGGTAAAAACATCAGCCAACTGGTTATTTGATCCAACATGTCTCAAATTAATGATTTTTTCCAGAAGCTTCTCTCTAATATAATGGCAATCGATTTCAATGTGTTTGGTCCTTTCATGGAACACAGGATTATTTGCAATTTGAATAGCAGCCTTATTGTCACAATACAACAAGGCAGGAGTATTTTGATCAAAACCTAATTCATTCAGCAGATTCCTAAGCCAAATGATCTCAGACAAAGCAGAACCCATACTCCTATACTCTGATTCAGCCGAAGATTTTGAAACAGTGTTTTGTTTTTTAACTTTCCAAGATATAGCAGAATTTCCCAAAAAAATACAAAACCCTGTAACAGACTTTCTCGTTTCAACACATCCGGCCCAATCAGAGTCACAGAATCCAACCAAATTTGAATCCGAATTAGAAGATAGTAAAATACCTTTACCTGGTTCATACTTTATATACCTGATTATTCTCATTGCCGCCTCAAGATGTGATGTTTTTGGATCCTGCATATACTGACTTAAACATTGCACAGCAAATGATATATCTGGTCTAGTGATAGTCAAGTATAGCAACTTCCCTATCAGCCTTCTATATAAGGTTACATCACTTAGGGCATCATCATCTTGGTTTATTTTCAGGTGTTCATCATAAGCTCTGCTTGTCAGCTTTAGATTTAACTCCATAGGGGTCTTACTTATTTTTCCACCCGAAAGACCCACTTCAGAGATTAATTCTAAAGCGTATTTTCTTTGGGACAGTATAATACCTTTATCGGATCTCGCCACCTCAATGCCCAGGAAGTACTTCAACTCCCCGAGATCTTTCATTTTAAAGCTGGACTGCAACACATCTTTCAATTCATTGATTAAAAGCTCACTGTTTCCCGAAATAAGTAAATCATCCACATATATGAGGAGAACAACAATTTGCTTATCATTGCTCTTGGTAAACAGTGAATAATCTAGTTTAGACTGAGTATATCCTGCTTTGACTAACACATTGCCCAGTTTCAAATTCCATTGTCTACCTGCCTGTTTTAGCCCATAGAGAGATTTTCGCAACTTACATACAAAACCAGCCTTTTTTTCATCAAAACCATCAGGTATACGCATATACACATCTTCATCTAAATCCCCTTGTAAAAAAGCATTATGAACGTCCATTTGATAAAGGGGCCAATGTTTTATTGCGGCGAGAGCTAAAACAGTTCTAACCGTATTCATTTTGGCAACAGGAGAGAATGTTTCAAAGAAATCTATTCCATGTTTTTGATTGTATCCTTTAGCAACCAGTCTAGCCTTATGCCTACTTAGGCTACCATCAGAATTAAATTTCAACTTATAAACCCACTTTGAACCTATGATAGACTTACCTGTTGGTGTTGGAACCACATCCCATGTATGATTCTCCTCCAGGGCCTTTATTTCATCTTGCATTGCTTTGACCCATAATCTGTCCTTGACAGCTTCACTGTACCTTTCTGGTTCAATCAATTTTGATATAGAGGAGATATAACATTGATAACCATCAGATAATCTATCATATGAAATATAATTTTTGATACAATGAACATTCAAAGCATTTGATGTCTGGTAGTCTTTCATCCAAATAGGAGGCTTAATGGCTCTTCCAGACCTGCTCACTTTGGGTCCAGGAGGGTCATTAGCCGGAGATTCATCCACATCATCAGAGTCACTTAAGGTCTCATCATATGAAGGGATCCCATCTGAGTCTTGCTGGGACTCATCATGTGGGTTTTCTCCAGATTGAACTCTATCATCCTCAGTTTCGACCACAGTCTGGTCGTTAACATCATTGGAATCATCTATACTCGGCTCAAAAAACACCGGCAACTGATCAAGTTTACCACTCCCAAAAGGAAATATGTTTTCATTAAAGATCACATCTCTACTAACAAAGAATCGTTTTTCAGTTAAATCATACAACCTATATCCTTTTTGGGTCACAGAGTATCCCATCATAACTGATGGGATAGCTCTGGAGGCCAACTTGTCAGTTTCCAAGATGTTTTTTGCATATACTAGACATCCGAATGTTCTAAGATGACCCAAATTGGGTTTTTTTTTATGTATCATTTCAAAAGGGGATCTCCCTTTCAATAACCTGGTTGGCATGAGATTAATCAGATAACATGCAGTAAGGATACATTCTCCCCAAAAAATATTTGGAATGGAACCTTGCAATTTCAGGGCCCTAGCAATCTCAAGCAAATGTCTGTGTTTCCTTTCAACTCTTCCATTTTATTGCGGTGTGTAAGGGCAACTACTCTGATGAGTGATACCCTTATCACACAGCAACCTACTCATGTGCTCATTAAAAAACTCTTTCCCATTGTCAGTTCTTAAACATTTGACCTTTTTACAAAACTGGGTTTCAATCATGGCAAGAAATTTTTTCATAATAATAAAGACATCAGATTTAAATTGCATGAGATGAACCCAGGTTGTTCTAGAAAAATCATCAACTAAGGTCAAGAAGTATCGTTTCTCATCATGTGTGGGACAATGATAAGGTCCCCATACGTCAGCATGCATAAGATCAAGTATAGAATCTGCTCTAGACTCTGAACTAGGGAAAGAGTTTCTAACAATCCTAGCTTTCGGACAGACAGGGCAATCATTAATATTAAAAGTCTTGTCCACATCCAAACAACCAACATGCTTCAAAACCTTTATAGATGCATGACCAAAACGTTTATGCCATAGAGGAATGTCATTCATGATAGAGCTATTTACAGTAGGACTAGTCGATCTCACAGCCAAATTCATGAAGTACAATCCAGATCTAGCCTCACCAGTCCCCAAGACCTTCCCATTTGAGAGGTCCTGCAGGATAGCAAGGTTTGAGTAAAAAGATACATAACAATTCAGGTCACTCGTAAGTCTTGACACAGAAAGCAGGTTGTATTTAAAATCAGGTACATACAAAACATCATGCAACCTTTTCTCCGAGTCAAGTAAAATATTTCCAACACTATGCACATTCGAGGACCCGCCATTTGGTAATTGGACTTTAGTTCCAGGGACCTCCCTAATCCCACATAACCAATCAACTCGGTTGGTCATGTGGTTGGTTGCCCCTGTATCTAAGATCCAATTATCCTTTTCTTGAATAAAAACAGAATTTAAAGAGATACCAGAGGTGTTAGCACGCAAATCCTGAGGGACGGTAGCACTTGCTCCTGATGCAATGCTTCCAGGTCCTCCCAAGGTTTGAAGAAATTTTTCGAACTGCTCCTTTGAAAAAGTGATTCCACCCTGCATACCTGAACTTAGGCACATATCATTAGTCACACAATGCATAGTGTTAAGGTCATTGTCACCAGTCCTTGCGGAGGCAACATTTCCCTTAACATTGTTTCCTTTAGCCTTTATAAACTCCTTGTACTTAAAACAGTTATCCTTGGCATGTCCCTTCTTTTTACAGAAGTCACATCCCTTGGTATAACAACGATCTATGGTGTGCCCACGCTTATGACAAAAGGTACATTCCAAATTGGGATTTCCTTTTGGCTTATCAACACTCAAGGAGACATTAGCTGATTTGGTAGCAAGGGCAGCATTCATATTAGAGGTAATTCCCCTCTGGCTCTCTTCCTGCATCAACAGGTTATAAGCCTGATTGACAGTAGGCAAGGGAGTCCAGAGGAGTAAATTACTTCTAATATTAGAATAATTTTCGTTTAAACCCATCAAGAAGGAAAACAGTTTCAGATTCTCTTTATGTTCAATATGCTTTTTGAAATCTTCATGATCAATATGCGGAAGAGCACATGCAGAATCATATTCAGCCCAAAGCATTCTCAATTTAGAAAAAAAGACAGATATAGAATCAAGCCCTTGTCGGGTCATAACAATTTCCATGTGCAACTGATAGGTCCTAGGACCACTAACTTTATCAAACCTTTCCTTCAAATCTTTCCACACAGAATATGCATCATCAGTATACATGATACCCCCACCTAAATCCTTAGAAACAGAATTTGTAATCCATCCCAACACGACAGCATTACATCTATCCCACAAATGGTGAAAAGCAGGTTCATATTTCTCACGAGTGCATTTACCATTTATGAAGCCAAGTTTATTTCTTCCTAACAAGGTAAAACGAATAGCCCTACTCCACATAGCATAATTCTCGGGACCAGTCAAGACAACGGAAATCATATTAGTCCCTGGGTTATCACTAGGATGCAAATATAACGGATGATAAAAATCAACAGTAGCCATAGCATCATGATCAACTTCATCAGTCGCATACTTTTTTGCTTCTTGAACAGGTTTTTCATCAGCCATTTCAAACAGAAAAAACAAAGCTACGCAACAGACTGAGAAGCACCACCAACAGAACAATCAAGCCAAAGAAATTTTCACAAAGCCGAGGGTATTCACAAAACCACCGCCACAATCTAAAGGAAACAACAGTTTCAATAATCGGATAATAACCACAACAACACAGCGGATCAAGAAGAGCACCAAGATAATATGCAATCAGATCCCAAGATCTCAGACAAAAACAGATAATAAGGGTGAAGATATCCCAAAACACAGGAACATATATCGCAAAGAGGGATACAGTATACAGAGATTACCACAGGTTGCGATGAGAGAATCGCAACCGTTATTTTTCACAGTGAATCGAAGGCAAGAAGAAGAAACCGTCTCAGGCAACCAAGAACAGAAGGTCGCGACTGAAAGACCAAGGGGTTTCTGGTAGAGAAACCTTCAACCACCAAGAGGAGGATATCGCTAATCAAGACGAGAAGACAACAGAACCTTCACTCGATGGCTCTGATACCATGTTGAGAACCAGAGTGAAGATGAAAGGAGATGGAGGCAATATCTGGAAACCCTAGAATACGGGTAAGAATAGCAGAAGAGAGCAATTGGGGATCACTAGGAGTTGTTCCTTCATTTGGAACTCCTTCACCCTTAAATATAACTAACCCTAATAAATGTCAATTACATCTAGGAAAATAGAAAACGGTTCAGATTAACAAAAAGGAAATGAAACGACAGAAGATAAAACGAATAAAGCAAAGGGCTGTTCTGAAGTCATCATGGGCTGCTTCTGATGTCAACTGGGCCAGCTGATAGATTGAGAAGATGGCCCAATGTTTGGTGGCCCAACCACGACAGAAGAATCAGACGGTTCAACAAAGGTAAGAACAGCAACCCAATGACAGCAAAGAATAGCAAGAACAATATTGCAGACTGAACTGATATTTCAACAGGAACAACGGTAAGTGGGTGTGTGAGGTCCGGGAGCCGAGCACGCAGACCCGGATTTGGCTCGGGACGTATCCGACGGCTGAGATGGCGGCTCGGGCCCATGACGTGGCAGTCCTTGCGCTGAGAGGCCGCGGCGCCTGCCTCAACTTTGCTGATTCTGCATGGCGGCTGCAGACACCGGCGTCTACCGACCATGCTGAGATCAGGCGTGCAGCGGCTGAGGCGGCACATATGTTTCTACCTCAGGACCTTTCTGGCTCTGGTTCCGGTGGCGGTGAGGCGGCAATGGTGGGTCAGGAAATGGAGGAGGAGCAAAGCGTCGATTTCGCAGCTTCCGTAAGTGAGTGGGGAGGCGGAGGAAGTTTCGTCACGGAAGGGTGGCTGGAAGGTCCCCTTCTTTCTCCGCCTCACAGCAGTACGAGGTTTCACATGAATTGGGAGGACACGGAGAGTACGACAGATGCTGACGTGTCACTATGGAGCTTCTCCCTGTGAAGACACGTGTATCGTATTTCTAAAGTATTATATTTTACCATCGGAGCGCAGCGGCGGATTTATTTACCTGGTGCTCAGAGAGATAAGATAAGATAAAGATATAAATTTTCGGTTATTTTTTTATCATCAAAATTTTCGTTTCCTATGCAGTCTTTAATGCATGTGTATGTAATATAAGAAGACTCTAGGGACGTGATGTTATAATTAAGCTGTCTAGCTCAGTTTTTATAAGGGTAAACTGCTAGAATACATCTCGATATTTGAAAATATTGTTAAATGCTTTCATGTGTTGTTTTGTACACCCGTCTATTTGGAATTGTTGTTAAATGTACTCACTTATTTTAAAAGTGTTATTTTGTGAGTAGTGGTGTTTGAAAATGTTGTTAAATGCACGCATCGTTATCTTTTTGTCTCAGTTTACGTTAAAAGTCACGTGATTGTCTTGTGTGACTACAAAGACATTTCATCGTTTTACATACTTCATCACCATGATTCAAATCAATTTAGTTTTAGAACCATGTGACTATCACGTGATGAGATAATATATGAAAATAACGGTGAATGTGAATGTGGTGCAAATAACAACAATTTCAAACATACAGGTACACAAAACAACATATGTAGTGCATTTAACAACATCTTCAAACATCACGGTGGACAAAACAACAATTTAAAACAAATAAGTGCATTTAGCAACATCACTTAAACATCCAGGTGCAATGGGTCAATTTACATTTTTTTATAATGAATGGTCCATGTTTGATAGGTTGACTAGCGCTAATAAATATAATAATATATATTATTAAAAAATGGATGCTAAAATTTGTATGAATTATTTTCGTTTTATAAAAAATTATTATGTTGTCAGTTAAAAAATTATTAAAAAGCCATCCATTTATCCATAAAGTTTTCTTATTTTTTTTTATAATTATGGATTAAAAAAATCGTTATAGGTGACAACTAATCACCCAAATTCAGTTACACAACCAAAATAAAATACTAGCTAACTTTAACAATTCATGAAACCGAAGAGTCAACAACGTCTTTTCGCAGTGCAATAATAGTTTCCTTCGGGGGTGAGCTATGAAATTCAAACACTTGTCTCTGGTTGAGCGTCATACCCGCCATGATATCCGCTACTGCATTCGCTTCTCGGAAAATATGTATGAATTTCATTCTTTCGAACTGAATCAATAGTTTCCTGCAATCCGCAATGATCTGCATTTATCTATAAAGTTAGTAAATAAAAATAACATCTTAAAAAAGCAGTTGTCGGCCATGTATAACTGGACAGCAATCCGGAGCTGCAACAACAGTTCAAAGTCAAACCGTGAGAGTTGTCAGTTGTCAGTTGAGAGTATTTTTTTTTGGCCAAACGAAACATTCATTCATATTACTGAGGGCAAAAATGGAACCGGAATCGGTTCAATGTTTGACAAAATTGGAGCTGGAAATAGTGAGAGTTGAGAGTTCAAAGTGAGTTCAAAGTCAAACCGTGAGAGTTGAGAGTTGAGACACTCCCGTGTTGAAAATTAGAACGTGGGTCCCCACACGTGACTGTTCATTCCTGTCACTGTTAATGTTAAACATAAAATTGAAGAAAAAGTTAATAACATGAGTAATAAATAATATTTTACTACTTATAATTCATTAATCAATATAACAAACAATATTATATTCATATATAGTGCAAGATAAACCTAAGTAACTAAATGTACAATTACCCTTTTATATTTCCCTCGCTATTTTTTTTTGGTTAATTAAAAGTTTGATGTCAACCCGTTAGAATTAAGACTATCAATGGTTAGAAGATGATGCAAATATGTTAAATATTATAGTTTTATCATACTTTAAAATTACACTATAATTATTACTAGTACAATTTTCAATACTATAATCATATTTATATCCACAATTATTAATCACGATTTTATTCGCATACTCATTTTCAAAATGATTGTACTTTATTCAAATTTATATAAATTATTTTTTTAGCATTTCGATGCAAAAAAATAACTCAATTATTAAAATATTGTAATTTTAACATAATCGAGATGTAAAATTAAAATATTATAATTTTAACGTATTTAATTCAATAGTTTTTTATATCCGTCCTTAAAAAAAAATTATTTTTATTACTATTCATTAGTATATATATATATTTATATATTATTTTTATTAATTATATCTAAAAATCACGATTATAAATATAATTACAGTTGTGAAAATAATAATATTATTATTATAATCACACTAAATCACAATACAATTAACCACATTAAAAAAAGTAAAAATTATAAGCACAAATTTATTTTTTTACCGCAGCCTTAGCTTAATCCAAATGTGTATACATCTCACATTAGCTTAATCCACGTTATTAATCACCTTCTTCGGAAGGACTTTGCTTGGAGGATAGCTTCCATTTTGTCGAACGTCATTACCTTATCGTCCTCGATACAGGAAATAGCGTGAGTTCATATCCTTATATCCGCAAACGCGTCTGCGGACTGGATTGCCAAACATGCTTTATCGGGGTTGTATTTTTCGGATTGAGTGTCTTCACCACCAACCCCTTTGCTTAGATGTATTTTATCGGATAATATTTTGTATTCGAATTCTAGTTTGTTTTTGAATGAATGAAGTTTGATGTTTTGGCAAAAAGAAAAAAATCACATTGTATAATGAATTCAATTATTTCTCCACGACCTTTGAAGCTTCCTGCTACTCTCCAACCCTGACACGTCACAGAAACGTCCAATCTTCTACTTTTCTCACCCATATTCAATGCCCCGAAACATAATATATAATATTAATATCTTTGTATCCTTTACAGTGGTTGAAACGTGTGTAACAGCTAGCCAGTTGCCAGTTGCCACACGCAGTCAGACTCCACACTCATTCAACTAAAGATAACACACTGGTAGCTTTACTTCTTTCTCAATTCCAAAACATATATATACAACAGACACTTCCATTTCTTCTTCATCCTCAACTACAGTTCCTCATTCAAAACAAAAGCTACCATTTTGATCAGAACCCATCGACTGTAATGGACCACTCGATCCAGTTCTCCAGCTCGAGCCCGACCCAGACTGATAATACTGTGTATCGGTTGGCATCGTCCAACCCGAAGAGAGACGCAGGGAGGAGGAAGTTCAAGGAGACTCGACACCCCGTGTACCGTGGAATACGTAAGCGGAACGGGGATAAATGGGTCTGTGAGGTTCGGAAAGGGAGCTCGAGGCTATGGCTCGGGACATACCCTACTGCAGAAATGGCCGCCCGGGCACACGACGTGGCGGCTCTCGCTATCCGCGGCCACAAAGCGTGTATCAACTTTGCGGACTCAGCATGGCGGCTGCCCATTCCGGATACGGACAGCGATGAGGATATTAGACAAGCTGCGGTTGAGGCTGCAGAAGGTTTTCGGCCAAGAAAAGGTGGAGAGGTGTCTTCTTCTGATTCTGGTTCTGCTTCTACTTTTTCGGGTTTGGTTTCTGATGCAGAATCGAGTAGTGGAGGCGAGTCAGTGGTTGAGAAGGAAGGGGAAGAGGTAGAGTATGTCGATGAGGAGGCGATGTTGTTCTTGCCGGAGTTGATGGTGGAGATGGCGGTGGGGCTCATGGTGGCTCCTCCGCCACTGAGTGTTTTCGGGGACAGCTTGATTAATGAGTGTTATTTTGAGTCTGAAGATTTTCGGATTTGGAGTTTTTAGGGTTTAGAAGACTTTTGAGCAGCATTGTGAGTTTTGATTGGTCTATAGAGGCATTGAGTTTCTAATTAACACAATATATACACATACATATTATAAAGGTTGGCTTATGGATGCTATGGAGACTCACTCGTATATTATAGGGGTCTCAATTTAGATAAAGAAAAATATTGGGTCTCCATCCATCTGTGACTTGTGTCTATTGGGGACCAATATATAATTTGAATAGATGCCTGGAAGGAGTGGACCACTGGACCATGCTAATTGCCGCTCAGTACCTTCATTATAAACTACATACCCAATGTTAGGAATGCCTCTACTATTCGGCCCAGAACTTTGCAAATATTACCGACAGCTTTTAAACCGAAAATATAGTTCTTATTTCTTACCTTTCCAATATATATATTTTTAAAAAATAAAAATAAAAAATCTCTATGATCAATCTGGACCGTATAATTCGGTTAAACACTTAGATTTTCATTTGCTAATAATACATATTATTTAGGAAAAATGACATGAATGCACTCAAATATTTGTTATATTATTAGGGTAAATAAAATTTATATGTCCCTAATATTTGAGGCAAAATTGGAATTTTCGTTTAATGTTTAATTTTGATTTTTTTTTTAATTATCATTCGAGTATACTCATTTGATCAGAATTTTATTCCAAACTTAATAGAATATCAGAATATGTATAAAAACTGTGTTCGAGAATATTTGTAAGAATATTACAATTGAACCATTCAAACCTTTAATATATGTTACAATTGTGTAATGATTTGATCATGACTTAATTGAATCTCAATTCCATTTGGGGCTAGACCATGAGCAAAATAGTTTAGGTCAAGATACAAACCCTAATCCTCTCGATCGAAGCTTAATCCAGTTCTGATCGAATTAAAATTTAATTGTAACATATAAAAAAAATTGAAGGGTCAAATTACAATATTGTTACAAGTATTTTGTTGTTTTTATAATTTTGAAAATCTATTATGTCAAATTTAGATGAAAAAATCTAGCGGAGTGAATAAGTTCTACAAAAGACCAAACGTGAAAGAACAAAAATTTCAAAAATAAATTTTAATTGGAAAACTCAATTTTGACTCAAACATAAGAGTTTTTGGATGATTAGCTTTTTTTTTTTTTTAACAAATTGCTAGTTGATTTTATATAAAATTACAATTTGTTATATATGTCTATCTATTTTTTTGTTAAGCGGAGAATAAGACATGCACGAATGTAATTTAGATACCAAAGTGTAATTTTTGTAGAAAAAAAATCAACTAGAAAATTATAAAATACTTAAAAATTGATATAGAAATTTGAACAAAAAAATATTGTATAAGACAATAAATACGTAAAATGCAAATTTCCGTTATAATTTAAGTCTAAATTAAATGAAACTAATAAATTATAATTTTAGTAAACTCAACTAATATTTTTTTTTAAAAAAAATAGTTCAATTAATAAAATGGTATTAACCATTTACCTTATTACATAACCTGCATGAATTGTAAGTGAGTTTCGTGCATCCAACGTTTCTCTCTAACTCCCATGAATGAGTTCTCTTCCGACCTCCTCGTCTCCATCTCCTTCTTCTGTCTATTGCCGTTACAGACATGCGTTTGGTAATAATAATGCACGTGTTTATTAAATGAGTGCCCAAAAAATAAAGACACCAACGTGTTTCGTATTCCTTAGTAGAAGTCATGTCGTCATAACAGACAGGGAAACATATATACTTTAATAACACATGACATGTTGGCAAAAATAAAACACATGACTACCATCGAAATATACAAAAATAATATTATAATACTACAGAGAGCCGGCTCTGGCCGATCTTCTATTCCTTATAGACAAAATAAGTCATATATTTAATACACGATAGACAATAAATATAAGACAATATGATGAATATTAGGAGACAAAATATCATATGCATCAACGCTTAATTTAGTTGCTCTATTGTTTGTATTTCAAGAATAATAATAATATATGATAGAAAATTAGAAATAGAATGAAGTTATTATAAGTGTTTTTTTTGGTGAAAAAATATATGTTTCAAACTTTTACTTTTTGTTTAAGAAAATGAGTCATGCAAATATTAACACATTGTCTATGAATATATATCTAATAAACTTAATTTATTATAATTTTTCTACATCCACAGCTTCTTCCAAAATTGCTAATACCGTATTTTTGTATTTATCTCAAAAACGACTTTTTTCCTTTCTCGCGTTGTTTCTTAGCAAGAACATGAAAATGTTTGTAGGATGATATATAAATGTAACTTCATAAAGTTGTGATGCATGAGAATTATAGATATGTAATAAGTATAATTGTATGAAGAGATTTCTAATGTGATGATTGACTATTGATAGAGTTATGATGATTGAAAATTGTAAAGATATAATATGTATAATGAAAATTTTGAAAATTGGAGAGACCATCCTTACTTTTAATATTGAGGAGAATTAAGTAATGCAAATTTTTTTTTGATCAAAGGATTCCGTATATTAATCACAAAATTTGGGGGCACGGGTGACCCCGATACAAGGGAGTATCAAACCGTAATAACTGTAACAGGGGGTGGGGGTGGGGGTGGATGTGAAATCCAGTCGGTTAGACTCATCCCCCAATAGCTTGCCTAGCTAACCAGTCCGCACATTGGTTCACGGATCTTGGTACCCAACTCCAAGACAAGTTCCTAATGGAACTCGCCAAAAAAACACAATTACACACCAAAGTTTGAATATCTCATACAAAAGCAACACCTATAATGTTTTCAATAACTATCTTAGAATCCGACTAAAAAATGACCGCTTCCCATCTGTTGTCGATGGCAAGGTGGACACTGTTGGGTATCGATAGTGACGGCCCAGTAAGAAAAGGCCTCGAAGGCCCAATAACTATAGAGGGGGTAAACCCATGACATCCGAACCGGATCGGCCCAAGTACAAGCCAAACTTGGCCCACCATCGAGTAATCCAGAATCGAGCCCAAAGTCTATAGAGACGCCAAAGGCTCTCAGACTGCTCGCCATTCTCTACCAAGTCGCGACCTTCCACTGCTCGACATGGGAGTGCTCGCCCCGAAGAGAGCCTTGCCTCTCTCCTCTGGTCCCACTAAACCGTTAATAACAGAATGGCCAAGATATCCCGCATATCCCGGTCACATATTCACTAAAGATTAGATTTGGTAACTGCAATATCTCGCAGTAACTGCCATATCCCACGATCCGAATCTTCAGCAACTCAATATACATTAAGATATTCAGTTGCCTTTATACGGTTCTATCTCTCTTACCCTATAAATATCCTTGCTTTACATACGTACTTTACGTTTTGGGTTTTATACACACATATACTCATTTAAGCATCGGAGAGGGACCCAGAGGCACCCCCTCTGTTGCGCTCCCCTACTTGCAGGTTCACCGGAGTTGGAGCTGAAGCGTCATCCCAACCTTGTCTGGTATTCAATTCACTGCCAGATCAGCATTCAGGATTTCACGATCCAACATTTGGCGCCGTCTGTGGGAAACGAGCAATTCAGCCATGAGAACTCGATCCCAAAGCAACCGTCGGAATCAGACTAGGGAGCGATCCTCAGATAGCTCTGATTCCGCCGCCGCTTCACCGCTTCAACAGGAACCTGCCAGCCGAGCAGGAGTTAACGCTGTTCCTCTGCGGACAGCCCGAGAACATGTCGGTGATTCAAGACCGACCCCAGCTGCTGATCAAAACGGAGCCCCTGCGCCGCAGACAGTCCACATTGCGGGGCAGAATATTAATTTAACCCCCGAGATGGTCTCCTTGCTGGAAGCCATCCTAGGACAGGCGCGCCGCCAGGCCCCTGCTCCTCAGGAAAACAATCCCTCTGCTCCTAAGGAAAATCACCGCCCTGCTGCCACAGGGCCTTCACCTTCAGAAGCGGCCAATCCTAGTCCTGCTGCGCATCAGGAGGATCAGGAGATGACGTCAGGTCAGCAGTCCCTACCTCCAGCGCACACCAAGGAGCCAGCAGCCGCATATACTGCCAATCCTTCCGGTCCGCCTCCACCCGGAGCCTCTCCCATGTACTGCACTGTGGAGCAGATGGATGACCTCCTCAACAAAAGGCTCCAGGAAAGACAGTTGACAGTCATAGCTCCCTTCAAGGAGCAGTCCTCTCATCCATTCACCGACGCGCTCGTCGCTATCAAAATCCCGAAGGATGTGGTTGCTCGGGCCATACCTGAGTATAGCGGTGGAGGAGATCCCACCGTACATGTCAACAAGCATGAGGCCTCCCTTCTGGGTAAGTCAAACGATCCCAATCATTTGGCTTTGCTATTTCCATCTACTCTTTCGGGTTCGGCTTCGTCCTGGTTCTTCGGCCTCCCTGCAGGATCAATCGGAACTTGGGCAGAGTTAAGAAGCAAGTTCCTGGAGAGATACATGGGCGAGCGCCAGTTGCTGAAGAGCGTGGTCGCCCTTGACTCGGTCAAACAGCAGCCTGGAGAGTCGCTGTCCAACTTCTACGGGCGTTTTCATCAAAACGTCACAGAATTAGATCGCCGAATCTCGGATGGGGAGATCATTCGAGCATTCTACAGAGGTCTGGATGTGGCCAACAAGGCCTCGAGAAAGCTGCGAAACAGCTATCACGTAAAGGAGATAGAGACATTGGAGGAGTTGGCATCCAGAGCGAAAGGTTTCATAGACCTTGAGCGCGCAAACATCGAGGCTAACCTCCTGACGACCTCGCTAAGGGTAACCCCTGAACCCCGACGCGATGGTAAGAAGGAGGTCAAGAAGGAGAAAAAGGGAAAAGAAGGTAAGCCGCGAGTCGAGTCTCTTCCAGCGCCTCGCCATCCAGAGGTCCCTGAGTACTTCACGCCTTTAAATAGGCAGATCTCAGCGGTACTAGTCGAGATGGAGAGGAGATCCTTGGCGAGGCCACCGATGCCTCGCCGAGGTGGGTTACCCATGGGCAAGGATGTCGAGAGCTATTGCAGATACCACAAGTGCAAGGGCCATAAGACAGACGATTGCAAGATTCTGAAACGAGATATAGAGAGGCTGATTCAGGGGGGAATGTTGAAGGAATTTGTGGCAGGGCGAGACCGAAGTCGAACGCCCCCCAGGAGACATCGTTCACCAGCCCCTGCAGATCAAGCTGAGCCTTCTGGAAGCAAGAGGAGAGTGAATCTGATTGCAGGAGGATTCGGCGCAGGCGGCGAGAGGTCAAACTCCAGAGAGGTCTACGCCACTCAGATCTCTACGGCAGTTCAGTTGGGGAAGCGACCCCGACCTGAAGAAAACATTGTCATCTCATTCTCTGAAGATGATTTGACACATGTCACCACGCCCCACAACGACGCTCTGGTCATTACGGCAGATATTGACGGCTGTGATGTTGCAAGGATTCTGGTCGACGGAGGCAGCTCGACAGACATCCTGTTTCTGGACGCCTTCGAAAAGATGGGCAAATCAAAACGCGACCTGAAGAGGGTCGACTTTCCGCTGATCGGATTTGCGGGAAGGACAACTTATCCACTGGGGGCTATAACCATGCCAGTGATTTTTGGCGAGGGGTGGAAAAGCATCAAGGTGTCGGTCACTTTCCTGGTGGTCGATTCACCTACATCCTACAACGCCATTATAGGGAGAACCACGATCAACCCAAATAAGATTGTGGCCTCCACTGTCCACCAGAAGATGAAGTTCCCTACTCCGAACGGGATTGGAGAAGTGCTCGGAGATCAGCCTTCCTCGCGGCAATGTTATGTGAACTGTTTACGCAGGAAGAACCAAAGGGAGGCGCTCGCCATCGAGACAGAGGCCGATCCCCGCGAGGACTTGGCTCGACCAGCACCCATGGAGGAATTGGAGGAGGTCGAGATCGATGGTCCGGACAAAAAGGTGCGCATTGGGACCACCTTGAAAGAGGATCAGAAGGAGACCATGACCGCTCTCCTCAAGGAATTCAAAGAGCTCTTTGCCTGGCAGCCGAGCGACATGCCAGGAATCAGCACAGATATTATCTCGCATGAGCTCAGGATAGACCCCTCCATCAAGCCGATCGCCCAAAAGAGAAGATCGTTCGGGACTGATAAACGTTTGGCGATCAGGCAGGAAGTCGGCAGGTTGATTGAAGCTGACTTCGTCAGAGAGGTAAGATTCCAGAGCTGGGTAGCCAACCCAGTTTTGGTCAGGAAATCTAATGGCAAGTGGAGGATGTGCGTCGACTTCCGCGACTTAAACAAGGCTTGCCCCAAAGATTCATATCCCCTTCCAAGAATTGATCAGCTAGTCGATGCTACCTCGGGTCATGAGATGCTGAGCTTCATGGACGCCTATTCAGGCTACAACCAGATCAGAATGCATCCAGACGACGAGGACCACACTGCTTTCTATGCTGACGGGGACATTCTATGCTACAAGGTGATGCCCTTTGGTCTCATCAATGCCGGGGCAACTTATCAGCGGATGGTGAACCGACTGTTCCAGGACATGCTGGGAAGGAACATGGAGGCCTACGTGGATGATATGCTCGTTAAATCCATCAAAGGCAATCCTCATACCACCGACCTCCGTGAAGCTTTTGAATGCATGAGGAGACACAGCGTTCGCCTGAACCCAGCAAAGTGCGCCTTTGGAGTCAAGTCCGGGAAGTTCCTGGGTTTTATGGTCAGCGAAAGGGGCATTGAAGCAAACCCGGAAAAGCTAAAGGCCATAGAAGAAATGAAGTCACCAACCTGCCATAAGGAAGTCCAATGCCTGAACGGCCGACTAGCTGCTCTTAACCGCTTCCTCTCCAAAGCAAGCGACAAGTCCCTCCCGTTCTTCAAAACCTTGAGGGCCAACCGTAAGTTCGAATGGACGCCAGACTGCGAGGAAGCATTCCAGTCCTTGAAAAGGCATATTCAAACACTCCCAGCTCTGGCAAAACCCGTTCCAGGCGAGCAGCTTTTCCTCTATTTAGGCATTAGCGATGTGGCAGCCAGTGCTGTTTTAATAAGGGAGGAGAATAATGTTCAGAGTCCAGTGTATTTCATTAGCAAAATGTTCAACTCAGCAGAAATAAAATATGTCCAGATTGAGAAGTATCTCTATGCCTTAGTTATTGCTGCTCGGAAGCTGAGACCATACTTTCATGCGCACGACATCACGGTCCTCACCAATCAACCTCTCAAAAACTTCCTGATGAAGCCAGATTCTTCAGGAAGAATGGTCAAGTGGGCGATCGAGCTCAGCGAGTTCAGGATCAAATTTGCGCCAAAAACGGCCATCAAAGGTCAAGCACTAGCTGATTTCATAGTGGAAAGCACGAGTAACGGTCAAGCGGAGGCAGAAAACAGGCCAAGTCAGTCAGCAAACGACAATCAAATCTGGGAACTCTATACGGATGGGTCTTCATCAAAAGAAGGCTCGGGGGCAGGTTTAATTCTTATTCCTCCTGAGGGCGAGCCTCTGAAATACGCGATCGCCTTGACATTCCCGGCGACCAATAACGAAGCAGAATATGAGGCTCTTATCACTGGACTCAGACTGGCAAAAGGAATGGGTATAACAGCGCTTAAAGTAAAAAGTGATTCAGAACTTATTGTCAATCAGGTTAATGGCGCCTACGAGGCAAAGGGAGAAAAGATGAAGAAATATCTCGGCATCGCCAAAAAACTAGTTGTGGAAATCCCAAATTTCGCGATTGAGTTTATTCCTCGCCAAGAAAACCAGATGGCAGATTCTTTGAGTAAGCTAGCCTTCGGAGGGGCGACAATCCAGGATGTGCAATTTCTGGAAAAGGCCCTATGTTCAGTCCTTGAAAACAGAGCGGAGGTCTTCAACATTCAAGAACAGGTCACCTGGATGACCCCGTTCCAGAATTATTTGAAAGAAGGCATCCTCCCAGAGGACGAAGGCGAATCCACTAGGATTAGAAGACTCGCAGCCAGTTATCTAATCATCGATGGAGAACTCTATAGAAGAGGTTATTCGACGCCTTACTTGAGATGTGTTGCTCTACCCGAAACAGAAAAAGTTCTTCGAGAAGCTCATGAAGGGGCAGCGGCATGTCATGAAGGTGCTCGTTCACTAAGCAGGAAAATATTCAGACTGGGATATTACTGGCCGACCTTGGGAAAAGACGCAGCCGAATTAACACAGAAGTGTGAAATTTGCCAGCAGTTTGCACCACGATCGGGTCGACCATCGACATTATTATCCCCAATGGCGGGTGCCTGGCCCTTCGCTCAATGGGGAATCGATATATTGGGTCCTTTTCCCATTAGCACTGGTCAGCGTACTCACATTATAGTGGCGATCGACTACTTCACTAAGTGGGTAGAGGCGAAAGCTCTAGCTTCGACAACGGAATTCCAAGTTATCAAGTTCATGCAGGTCAACATATTCTCCAGGTTTGGTATTCCCAAAATACTCATCAGCGATAATGGTCCGCAATTCGTTGGAAAGGAATTGAAATGGCTCTGTGAAGAGTATCACATCGACCATCGCTTCAGTTCAGTACATCACCCTCAAACGAATGGGCAAGCTGAAGCAGCCAACAAGGTTGTCTTAGCAGGACTCAAGAAAAGGGTTCGAGCATTCAAAGGGAACTGGGCAGACGAACTGGAAAACGTATTATGGGCCATCAGAACAACGCCTAAGGCGGCCACAGGAGAAACGCCTTTCAGTTTAGTGTACGGATCAGAAGCAGTAGCACCAACTGAATTAGCAGTGCCTACCCACAGAGTCCTACACTTTAACGCGGAGGCAAATGAGATCGAGCGCAGAACTGACCTCGACTTGGCAGAGGAAAAGAGATGGCTCTCGGAAAAAACACAGGCAAAAATGCGCTTGGCGACCGCTCGGTATTTCAATAGAAAAGTTAGCGCTCGCCAATTTTTCGTGGGGGAGATGGTTATGAGAAGGAATGAATTTACAAGGCTGGACAGTAAAAACAAACTTTCAGCCAAATGGGAAGGACCATACAAAGTAGTAGAGATCGCCGCACCAGGATCCTACTATTTGGAAACCACCGAAGGCGAGAGGTTACCTCGTCCATTTAATTCAGAGCATTTAAGAAGATTTTATGCATAGCTTGTAATCAAACGGATTATGTCAATAAAAGAAAGCCATTCCTTCACAAAGCGTGTCCACTCGAAGCAAGCTGAAGCCAAAAAGCCCTGACGCCAAAGTCAGGCCTCAAAAAGCCCTAGCAACAAAGCTAGGCCAAAAGCCCTAGCACCAAAGCTAGGCCAAAAGCCCTAGCACCAAAGCTAGGCCAAAAGCCCTGACGCCAAAGTCAGGCCTCAAAAGCCCTAGCAACAAAGCTAGGCCAAAAGCCCTAGCAACCAAGCTAGGCCAAAAGCCCTGACGCCAAAGTCAGGCCTCAAAAGCCCTAGCAACAAAGCTAGGCCAAAAGCCCTAGCAACCAAGCTAGGCCAAAAGCCCTGACGCCAAAGTCAGGCCTCAAAAGCCCTAGCAACAAAGCTAGGCCAAAAAGCCCTAACAACAAAGTTAGGCCAAAAGCCCTAACAACAAAGTTAGGCCAAAAGCCCTAGCAACAAAGCTAGGCCAAAAAGCCCTGTCGCCAAAGACAGGCCAAAAGCCCTAACAACAAAGTTAGGCCAAAAGCCCTAGCAACAAAGCTAGGCCAAAAAGCCCTGTCGCCAAAGACAGGCCAAAAGCCCTAACAACAAAGTTAGGCCAAAAAAGCCTTAGTAACAAAACTAGGCCACAAAAGCCCTAACAACAAAGTTAGGCCTCAAAAAGCCCTGACGCCAAAGTCAGGCCAAAAGACCTAGCAAAATGTTAGGCAAAATGAAAGCCCTGACGCCAAAGTCAGGCCAAAGAAAGTTTAGGCGATCACTATCGATGATAAAGCCTGACAAATTACAAATCCCTTGTTATTAGGCCAACACCTCAAAGGTTTAAACTTCAAAGAAGGTAATATCTCTTTGAACTTAGAAGTTTACGCTTTTAAGTGTCAAAAGTATTATCCTTAGAAAGTTTAACTTATGATGGGTCTACGGCTTTAAGGGTCGACGACATTACAAAGCAAGAAAAAAGTGGAAAGTAATTATGAGTAAGATATTGGATAGCTAAATATGTTCGAAGTCGATTAAAGGCTCAAGAATATAAAAGCATTCAATAGAAAAATCCAAGTCTTCGACAAATAATTACAAACCAAAAACAGAAAATACAAAAATGGCTATCTAAAAAAGATAAATACGGTCGCCAAGGAGTTGGGGACTTCAAGCGTCGGAGTTCTCGGGGGCAAGGGTGCTCTGCTCGCCTTCGGGGGCAGAAGTACTGGGCTCGCCTTCAGGAGCAGCCTCGCCAGCAACAGAGGGCGGCGAAGGACGACTCCGCAGGAAGGTCTTCAAAGAGGCGACTTCCCCAAGAGGAAAGTTGGGATCGACCGCCTGGACCTCATCCACCAGGACTTGGAGAAAATCGGCAATCGCCGACCTCATCTCCTTCAGAGCGCAGTCCTCAAACTCCTCAGAGGCTTTGAATGCCTCAACTACGCTCTGGGGCGAAGGGACGGCTTTCAATTGTGCAGTTAACCGATCCCTCTCCTCCTCCAAGGCAATCCCCCGGGCTTCCGCAGCTTCCGTCTGAGCCACCGCAGCTTCTCTCTGGGCGTCAGCAGCGTCCCTTTGCGCCTCGGCAGCGACCCTGCGAGCCTCCGATTCTGCCCCTTGCGCCTGAGCTTCCTTAAGTTCAGCATCTAGGCGAACTCGGACGATCTCTCCCTGATCTAAACACAGGTGAAGAGCGTCAAAGTCCTGAAGAGCGGCAGCGGCTTCAGCCTCCCTCTTCTGGACATCAGCAAGGAGGCGCTGCTCCTTCCTGAGGTATTCCTCTCGGGTATTATCTGCCAAGGCGATCGCTGCATCTGCAGTCGTCTTGATAGTCCCCAATTGCTCAGGAGTGACCCCCGTGCTTCGGTACTGCTCCAGCTCGGCGAGCACACTGGAATACTTGTCGGTGAGCTCCCCGAAGACACGACCAAGAATCACCTCTTCCCGAACGAACTGGCAACAAATATAGAATAAAAGCTGTCAGGACAACAGACAATAAGGGAACGACAAAGAGAGGACTCTACGAAATAAAAGTATGAGATCTTACCAAAGCCACTCGTTCGAAGTGGGACCGAAGGAACCCCTCGATCTGATGAAGTTCCGTGGGAACAATCGAGCGGTCCGCGGGGGGAATTATCCCGTCCAGAAGCCGCATACACATATCCGGGCTGCCCCGGAGGCTCTTCTGGGGAGGATACCCCTTCTTCATAAGGTCCCCACAGGGGACCCAAGTTTCCCGAGAATTCGCTGATTCAAGCGGCTGAAACAAGCCGGCAAGGGAGCAATGCTCATCCACAGGAGCCCTCGATGAGCTGGAAGCAGCATGCCCCTTCTTCTTGGTCCCAGACTCCTTAGGAGGAGCCATGGGCACAGTAAGAACAGGAGGAACTAAGGTCAAAACCTTCCCCTTGGCGGCAGAAGGACCCTGGGGAGAAGGAGAAGGGGGCACCGCGTCCAGACCCTTCCCTTTATTAGCGGAAGGACCCCCAGGAGGGGGAGGAGAAGGATGTTGGTCGACTTCCGGACATCCCTCACTCCTGACCTTCTTGGAGGGAGGAGGAGCATGATCCCGGACCATGTCGGTTGAGGACTCCTCTGCAAAACAACAAGACAAAATGTCAAAAAACAAAAAACCGCAAAGTATGAAGATATTAAATCTACGAATAACAAAGCAACATACCTGGTTGGCGAGGGTCAGCAGTGGCCGAGGGAAGCACCTCCTCAGACTTCCTCTTGAACGAACGCCTAGAGGGGGGAGGAGGAGAGTTCAGCAATGCCTGGTCGGAGGACAACCCCGCTAATCCCTGGTCATCAAAGAGACCTATCAGTTTCTGGCTCTTGCTTACAACCTTCCCTACAAGTAATAAAGCAAGATAAGAGTTAGAAAATTACCCAATCATTAAAGATTGGCGTGGCTTGATGAATACCCGCCATCTCAAGGGCATTCTCGGTAGTCTCCGCCACTGAGCGGATGGACTTGAACTGAGATGACCGATGCGACCGGTATAGGTCATCAATAGCGTTTCGATCACTCTCTGATAGCTCCTCGAAGGAAGGAGGGAAATCCTTGTCCGGGATCAACAATTTCCAGGGCACCCCCCCCTTATAAAAGAAGTAACACTTCTTATAATTGGAGTTGGTGGTCCGAAAATCATCGATCAGGCGGACATGGACGTTCCAAGCCCATCCTTGAGGGCCTCCCCACTCTGAAAACTTCGGCCAGCGGGATTGGAAGTGGTGAAGGTGGTTTGCCCCTGCTGCCAGGCGGAAGAAACACCGGAACAGGGCCAGTGAATATACCCATTCCTGGCGTAAGCATAGGAACTTGAAACCGACCCACATCCTGAGGGCATTCGGGACAAGCTGTGTGGGGTGAATCCCGTAAAACTGACACAAGGTCTGTAAATCCTCACAGAGAGGAAAACGCAACCCAGCATCGATCTGAGCCGCATAAATGTAAACCTCTCCATCGTGAGGAAAATGCAGACCTAGGCCAGGATATCTAGGAGCATCCTCCACGCTGAAGCCACCGAGCGCCACCACGGTCTTAAAATAAGCCGGCTTCAATTCATTAGGCTTGACGTCTACTCGAACAAATTCGAATATTGCAATGATAAACATAAAAAGCAAAGAACAGCAGAGGACATTGCCAAAGCAGAGCAATAAAAGGGCGAAAGTTTACCTTTTGGGGAAAAAATAGGCGTGTTCAGCTCGGGCCCGTCCACCACCACAGGAGTGGTTGCAGTCCTGCCCAAATCGGTCTGTTCCTCTACTGAAGGGGGAACGACTTCATCCCTGATGGTCAAAGGGACATCAGCATTTCTGGGCATGTTGGCTTTGTTGGCACCCTTGGGAGCCGTGTGCTTGACTCTCTGATTGCGAGGAGCCATGGAAATGTTGGAAGAAGGCTGAAGAAGGTTGAGAAAAGAAAAGGAAAGGATCGCAATAAAGCTCTGAAAATCCAAGAGAGCGGATAAGCGTAAAAGACAGAATACAGAAAATGACGTTTCCCATAGCGACCAAAAGGGGAGTAACCGCCACGAGCAAATCGAAGCGACGCAGAGGAATAATTGCACCCTTTTGGAAAAAACCGAAGCAATGTCAGAATTCCAAGAGACAACGGTTGGCTGGTACAGACAGCTGTCAAGCTACCCTGGGTTTACGGAAAAGTAAATGTCAGGCGTGCCTCAAGTGACCGTTCGATTTCTGGACAACCGTGCAGTTATTAAATGCTAAAATTCCACTAAGGAGACAAGGTGGTCGCCAACGCACTAATAAAGCTTTAGCAGAAATACCTCGGGTAGATAATGATCGCCTAACTAAGAAAGATAGACTTCCATAAGCCTGAGTCACCTCGAGTGATCGCCAAAAGGGAATAAAAGGAAGGATATTCTTTCGGCTTTGAACAGAGAAGGAATCGCTCGCCAAATGAGCTCGAAGTGTCTCAAAGGCACTGAACCATTACCAAAGACGTCACTATCTAAAACCCTACCAGGAAATCAAGCTCGACCGAAGGAACTTCAATCAAGCTTCGGGGGCAAATGTTGGGTATCGATAGTGACGGCCCAGTAAGAAAAGGCCTCGAAGGCCCAATAACTATAGAGGGGGTAAACCCATGACATCCGAACCGGATCGGCCCAAGTACAAGCCAAACTTGGCCCACCATCGAGTAATCCAGAATCGAGCCCAAAGTCTATAGAGACGCCAAAGGCTCTCAGACTGCTCGCCATTCTCTACCAAGTCGCGACCTTCCACTGCTCGACATGGGAGTGCTCGCCCCGAAGAGAGCCTTGCCTCTCTCCTCTGGTCCCACTAAACCGTTAATAACAGAATGGCCAAGATATCCCGCATATCCCGGTCACATATTCACTAAAGATTAGATTTGGTAACTGTAATATCTCGCAGTAACTGCCATATCCCACGATCCGAATCTTCAGCAACTCAATATACATTAAGATATTCAGTTGCCTTTATACGGTTCTATCTCTCTTACCCTATAAATATCCTTGCTTTACATACGTACTTTACGTTTTGGGTTTTATACACACATATACTCATTTAAGCATCGGAGAGGGACCCAGAGGCACCCCCTCTGTTGCGCTCCCCTACTTGCAGGTTCACCGGAGTTGGAGCTGAAGCGTCATCCCAACCTTGTCTGGTATTCAATTCACTGCCAGATCAGCATTCAGGATTTCACGATCCAACAGACACCATAAAAAATAGCCTTAGCTTCGAGCAACGCTATTGATGATGACCACTCCGATCGAACGGATCCTCCTATAACCTGTCCATCAAAATTGCGGGCAATAACACTTATACCGTCCATTCCCGAGCTGCAGTCCCACGTGGCGTCACAATTGATCTTAATCACGCCCCTCGTAGGACTTCTCCACGCCGCGATGACGCTTGAACCGCGCCCCAGCTGCTGGCCCCAGATCCCCAGCTGCTGTCCCAGAGAAGATACTAATTTTTTTTCTTAAAAACCGTGAATAAATAAACTTTTGTGCAACGAATCAATATTTATTATATATATTATATTTGAAGTTGTTACAAGCAACATCACTTATGTGCATGTATCACTTTCATCAAATGGACATAAATTTCGAAGTAATATGAAATCTTACATATTTAGAATAAAGATAATTTGGTGAAATAATTAATGTCCGTAAATGTGACAAGTAATATATCTCATCACCACTCGAATATTGTTGAACCAGTGTTAAATGGTTAATCAAGTCAGCAAACTGAAATGGGATAGGCCACCTAGGTCGAATGTATTTCTAACCAATGTAGATCTTCTTCCCATCTACTGTGTCCAACCTACCACCGTAAAATGTATGTAGTGTATAACTAGGCGGGCCTTTGGGGGCATATAACCTGTTTGACACACTTGTAAACGGGAAAAAAACACAATCACTCTTAGCAAAATATAGGACAATCGAACCTAAACTCTCAGCAAAATTCCAAAATTGGCGAAAAAACGAACCTAAATCATCAGCAAAGTCCGAAAAATCCATATTTTGCGGAAGCAAACCTTCCAATCGGCAAATCAGTGCAATCCCACGCAAAAGCTGGAACAATGTCGATTGTTAGCAAGGTATGTACAACAACCAAGAATAAACCCTAAATTTCAGCACTACATTGACAACATACGGGATTTGCAACAACCAACAAACCCTAAAAATCAATTCGGACCTTACCTTGAACCAGAGTCGAAGCCGCTGCGTCGTATATGGACAGAACAGACCAAGAAGAGGAGTCAAGGCGAGGCGCGGAGTTGAGGCTCTGAAGAATGGCGAGGCGCGGAGTCGAGGCTCTGAAGAATGGCGAGGCGCGGAGTCGTCGCAAGGAATGGAACTGCTGAAGAACTTCTTTTCGGTCTGTGGAATACTCTCTCTACCGAAGTGAGTGAGTTCCTTTGCCTCCTTGTGTATATGGAGGGAAACCGATGTGATGAACTGACATAAGGACATTTTTGTCTTTTTTTCTTAAGAAAATGCATGTGCAAGACACGTGTCGGGTTTACCGTTTCAAATAAACGGCCTTAAGACGGAATGTGGTGATTTTTGATTTCGTCCAAACATTAGGACTAAAATTTAAAATTTTAAGAGAAAATATTAAATTCGGTCTAAATATTAGGGGGCAAATTGACAATTAACTCTATTTAGAATAAAGATAATTAGGTGTAATAATTAATACTTGACTGTGACTGATAGAGAAATTTAATGCCAAGTGTATAGATGATGTATAATTGCAATATTGATTGAAAATGGAAATATTCCCTAACCGCTGTCTTTATTTTTCACTTTCCTACTCAATAATTTATATTATATAGAGACTATTAATACCATAATTATATGTTATTTTTCCATATAAACTTGTGTATATTGAGATAATTTATGATTTCCCTGGCAAGTGTAATATTTTTGGAACATTATATAATTGTGATAAACCATAAATTATTCCAACTATATGTATGGCTGAGAAAATACATCCTTGTTATCAAAAGAAAATATCAGAATTATTAACCTATTAAAATAAAATTGCAACCACGATATTTTTTATTTTTCTATATTTAAATATTTCTATTTTTGTCCTTCTTTAAGGGAATCTGCAGACTACTAGGTTTCCTTATTATCTATTTTTTTAAATAATAATAATAATAATATAGTATTGCATTCTGTTTCCCGTTGAAACAAATTTCACGTCAACACCGTTGAAAGGTCTGCTATGGATGGCGCGTTATTTCTGCAATCGGCTAGCAAATTCCCGTCTCTCTCTCTTTCTCTAGGAATTAGAAATCTCCCAAATTTTCCGAAAAAACCATTCATTTCTGGTTTGAATTCTATGGGAAAGTAAATTTTTGCTGCTTATATTCAGCAGAGTGGCTCGTGAATCTCCACTCTTCTTCTCCACTTTCCTTCCACTCCTTATCTCCATAACGCCCAAATCCAGAATCGTCTCCCCTTTTCGTCGAATCCCCATCTCTCTAGCTACTGCTGTTCCTGATCATAATTTGAATAGCGGTTTCGTGTGGATGGATTTAAGTGTTTAGTTATCTACGGGAACTAAAACCGCCATGCAGGACTAGAACAAGTGACACTGATTCGTCTGCTTGAGTCTGATACCTTGTTCGTTGTCGGATCAAGCGCGCGCGATGAGGAGCGAAGAACAATCGATGTCTCTGTTTGGGGTTTCGCTCAATGATCGCCCCAAGTGGCAGCAGTTCCTTATTTGCTCTTCTGGGTTCTTCTTCGGTTACCTGGTCAATGGCGTCTGTGAGGTCTGTGTTTCTGTTAATTCCCCCTTTCTGTTGTATAGACTGTCGATATTGATTAGTTAATGAAATCTTTGTTTTGTGATGAATTTCATAATTCTAAGGGCTGATTCTAATCTGAATCTGGAATTTTTTTGATGAAATCCTACTTGACATGGTTTTCATTTCATTCATATTCAGGAATATGTGTACAATCGGCTCAAATTCAGGTAAATTTCTGTTCTTTTCTTGAAAGGGATATGTAAAACCACCTCCACAGCCGTTGAACAGATTCTTACTACAGCTAGTGGAGCTTTGCTGGACTCCTGAACCACCCACGTTATAAATAAATTAAATTAAATATTTGTATTATAATATCTTGGCATTGACAGATAATCCATTTTCCATTTCATTTTTACAGCTATGGTTGGTATTTCACTTTCGTGCAAGGATTTGTCTATCTGGCGCTCATTTACTTGCAGGGTTTCACCACCAAGCAAATGGTGAACCCTTGGAGAACATATGTGAAACTCTCTGCTGTTCTTATGGGTTCTCATGGATTGACCAAGGGTTCCTTGGCTTTTCTCAATTACCCTGCTCAAATCATGTTTAAATCCACTAAGGTAGGGTAATTGCTTGAAAATCTTTACTTTTTTGTACTGCCTTTGGATGACTTTCTCCATTTTATTGTATGGTGTAATTGAAGGTTTGAGTACAGAAAATAAATGCATTCAGTATTTTATTAGGTTTCTGCAGATTTCACTGATTTCGAATCATGTTGTAGATTGAAATACACCAGGCCAACTCTGTTGGAGTTTTTTTCATTAATCTAAAAATCTGCAAATCCAATTATCTAAACACAGTATTTTATTTAATTTCAGGTGTTACCAGTAATGGTGATGGGAGCATTTATTCCCGGCTTGAGAAGGAAATACCCGATTCACGAATACATATCTGCACTGCTTCTCGTAATTGGTTTGATTCTATTCACATTAGCAGATGCTCAAAGTTCCCCAAACTTTAGCATGATCGGTGTTATGATGATTTCTGGTGCTTTAATCTTTGATTCGTTTCTGGGAAATTTGCAAGAAGCAATTTTTACTCTAAATCCCCAAACCACACAGGTAACTTTTCAAACAATTCAATTAATTCGAACCTTTTGCCTTTCATACAAGAAAAGAATAATGGCTGTGTTTTTTCAATAGATGGAGATGCTGTTCTGCTCGACAGTTGTTGGATTGCCGTTCTTGATCCCACCAATGGTGCTGACTGGTGAGCTGTTTAAGGCCTGGAGTTCATGTTCTCAGGTAAAGAACATTCCTTTTCATGTGATGCTGATTTATATAATGATATTGAAGAATATTAAAACATGCAATTTGAATAGGTCTTGGAAAAAACGCTTCAATGAGTTGACTTCCAAAAAATTAATCTATTTTCTATGTAATGGACCACTTTGATATTCAATTCATGCCACTGCTCAAATCAGTGTTCCTTGCTTTGCTAGGCAGCTAAGCTCTATCTTGTAAATGAAGCAAAATGGGTTGGAGTATGATAGAAAAACATAAGTCAGATCTTTTAAAGTTGGAAACTTTATCAACTCATTTATACTTGAGAAGAATATATCCTTAGATTTCAAGCCAAAACAGCATTTATTATCAAAAAAGGAAAGAAAAGAAAGAAGATGGAATAACATTGTTTCCATCATCTTCTTGCAGCATCCTTATGTTTATGCAGTCCTTGTTTTTGAAGCCATGGCAACATTTATTGGTCAAGTTTCTGTCTTGTCCCTCATTGCCCTCTTTGGAGCTGCAACTACAGCCATGGTAATCCCACACTCTCTACCTACATTCATGACATATCAGAGATTGTTAGAACTACATAACTGCAGAAAAATGTTGTTTTTAAGTATCTTGAGCCTAATCCAGTATCGGGTTTTCCTTCCATTTATATGATTCAGATCACAACTGCAAGAAAGGCAGTGACTTTGCTGCTATCATACCTGCTATTTACAAAACCGCTAACCGAACAACACGGGACCGGGCTTATCCTAATTGCAATGGGAATCATTCTGAAGATGGTGCCGGAGAACAAGCCGTCTGGTCCACGAACAAAGCCTAAGGTGGACTCCAAGCATGAAATGGCTCCTGTTAATGGAGGAGATGAAGAAAGGAGGCCTCTGGTGTGATGCACTTTAGTAGATAAAGTAGTAGAGTGGAAGAGAGTAGTTTATTTTCTTTGGAGTAATTCTTTGTTAATTTTATTTTAATAAAGTATTGCCATTGTACATTATGGAATTTAGATTTTAGAGGTTCCAATCCTAGGTGGAATATTATAGTTTTCAGAGAAATTTTATTTGGTTGAACTTTAAGAATTTGTCAATGGCAGCTTGAATTGTTCCAATAAGTATAAATTTATTTACAGTGAGTTTTATATATTTAAAATATTGTGATTGACTAGAATATATTTATATAATAATCTCCCTTAGGATTCAACTTTAATAAGAATATTTGTAATATTTTCAACTATAATAATATCGACTCATTTAAAATAGGGGTGTAGGAGTGTCAAAATCGGACTCCACCCACGAGTCGTGTTTGAGTTAGGGTTTTTGACCTATGAGTCATTTTGACACGACCCATGAAAACACGAGTCAGGTTTGGGTCAGAAGCCTTGACCCACGAGTCAATCCGTGACCCATCCCATTTATATATTTCAGTCTGTTTTTTGTTTTTATTGAAATGGTGGGTCGAACAGGTCAGACTGACTCGCGAGTCATGAAGGTCGAACGAGTTAGTCTGACCCAACTTTTACCATTCTCGACGGGTCATCTGACCCGCGGGTTGACCCACCAACCCGCGTGTTAGGTTTGAGTTTTAAAAACTGACTCATACTATTACATGAATCGTGTTTGAGTCAGAGCCAGAGAGTCCCTAACACGACCCAATGTCGACCCATTATCCATTTTGACACCCTAATATCATTTTACATATTTGTCCTTACCAATTTTAAGGAAATTAATTATTAAATCGACCTCATATTTTCGATATTACTAAATCGACCACATATTATCAAAATGATGAAAAATTATCTTTCTAACAAGTTTTGAAGACTTTTTTCAAAAAGTATTTATTTTCGAATTTTTTTTTGAAAAAATATATATATAAAAAAATATTTATAAAAATACGTATACGCGCACCCCGGGGTCGCGCCTATTGGACATAGGCGCACCCCAGGTGGGGTGCGCCTATTCATGGGCGCCACTTAGAAGTGGCGCATATGGGGCAGATGTCTGTATTTTTTTTTTAAAATCATTTTGTTCGAAAAATGATGACTCGATGTTTAATTAAAAATAAAATTATATATATATTAAAAAAAAATTTAAAAATTATAGTAAGTAGATATTTTAATTGCGATTCAAATGATGCAAAAAATATTAAATTTGGATTTACGGATTGACTGTACGGCATGCCGTAAGTTGAGATATGAAAATTGTACTTAAAACATTATAACTCGGACCATGTAACTCCAAACTCAACACGGTTAACGCCATTTAGGCCGTAAATCAATTATCTACGTAGGATAATTTTTTGGATTAAAAATACAGTGATTTTGTAACCTAACATCGTTTACACCCAAATTTGACTGAAATAAATAAATGCATTAGGTAAGAAATTTAATTATATACTTACTCAAAAAAAATCAAAAAAATTACAGTGCGTAGATAATTTAATTACGAATTAAATGACGCTAACTATGCGTTAATTGATTACTTTTAGCCTGACTGTATAATACGGTACGTAAAAACTCTACAAACGATACAAAAACTTCCAAATAGTGTTTTGCACAGTAAAAAACATTTTAATTCGTATTATACAGTCAGGCTAAAAGTAAACAATTAACGCATAGTTAGCGTCATTTAATTCATAATTAAATTATCTACGCACTGTAATTTTTTTGATTTTTTTTGAGTAAGTATATAATTAAATTTCTTACCTAATGCATTTACTTATTTCGGTCAAATTTGGGTGTAAACGATGTTAGGTTACAAAATCACTGTATTTTTAATCCAAAAAATTATCCTACGTAGATAATTGATTTACGGCCTAAATGGCGTTAACCGTGTTGAGTTTGGAGTTACATGGTCCGAGTTATAATTTTTTAAGTACAATTTTCATATCTCAACTTACGGCATGCCGTACAGTCAATCCGTAAATCCAAATTTAATATTTTTTGCATCATTTGAATTGCAATTAAAATATCTACTTACTATAATATTTTTACATTTTTTTTAATAGATACATAATTTTATTTTTAATTAAACATTGAGTCATCATTTTTCGAACAAAATGATTTTTAAAAAAAGAAAGAAAAAGGAACTGTCTTTTGCCCCCGGCGCAACTTCTAAGTTGCGCCTATTCACCTGGGGTGCGCTTATGTCCAATAGGCGCGACCCCGGGGTGCGCGTATACATATTTTTCTAAATATTTTTTATATATATATACTTTTTCAAAAAAAAATTCGAAAATAAATACTTTTTTGAAAAAAGTCAGTTTTGAACCTAAGACCTCTTACATACTAGCTAAAAGTTTTACCACTATACTAGTAATTCCAATTGTTTTCTTATTTACTTCAAATATAGTTATTGAAGAAACTCTCATATTATTGTATTAAACATCTCATGTTTATTTATTGATGCTCTTTAGTAATTAATATTTGTTCAACGTTGTTTGTTTAATTATAGTTTGAATTTTATTATGTATCTACTGATTTATTTTTTTAAATAGTTGAAAAATAAGTAATTTTCTAAATTTAATATTTATAGACTAGCAGAATACTCATTTTGAAAATATTTTTTCAATCATCTCTAAAAAAATCAGAAAGACTTTAATATGTAGATAATTAAATTAGAACTCTAACACATATGATGCTAAGTTTCAATTTTCCCATCAACCATAAAATTTGGTCAAATTTATAAAATTTATCAAAAATTACCAACACTACTTTGACCAAATTTTATAATCGATAAGAAAATCGAAACTTAAAACCATATATGTCGTTAGAGTTCTTTTTTAATTATATAAATACTATGATATTTATGATTTTTTTTTAAAGATGGTTAAAAAAAATATTTTTAAAATGCATATTCTAGTAGTGTATAAATACTAAATTTATAAAATTACTTATTTTTCAACCATTTAAAAAAATAAATCAGTAGATACAAAATAAAATTCAAACTATAATTAAACAAATAACGTTGAATAAATGTTAATTACTAAAGAGCATCAATAAATAAGCATGAGATATTTAATACAATAATACGAGAGTTGCTTCAATAACTATATTTGAAGTAAATAAGAAAGCAATTGAAATTACTAGTATTGTGGTAAAACTTTTAGCTAGTATGTAAGAGATCTATGGTTCAAAACTTGCTAGAAACATAATTTTTCACTATTTTGATAATATGGGGTCGATTTAGTAACTACGAAAATATCAGGTCGATTTGATAATTGATTTCCTTAAAATTGGTAAGGACAAATATGTAAAATGCTATTAGGGCATTTTAGTCTTTCAACAAAAATTGTCTGTATAAAGTAGTCGATGGTATGCAAATAGAATCTCCCAAATTATATATCTGTTTTGGGCTTTATATGTTTTGGGCCTAGGCTCAATTTAACCCAATAAAAGACGGTCATGGGCCCATTTAAAGCTCGGCCTACGATATACTAACTAGCATCTACGACCGAAAAACAAAAACGATATGAGGAAGCAAATCATCCATCGGCTGAAATTGAAAGTTAGTTCCCCACTCGATCTAACGGTCAAAATCGTATCACTCTATTAACTCATTCGGCGTAACGCAAAGTAGAATATTTTCTCTCTCCTCTTTCTCACGGCGGTCTTCTTCTTCACTCATACTAGCAGCAGCCTGAAGGAGAGAAAAGCTCGAGCATCATTTAGAACCCTACTCTTTCTGCTCCACTCAGAAGACGACGCCAATACCATGAGCAGGAAACGTATTGCCACATCGGAATCCAACCCTGATTCTACCGATTCCCTAGTAGGTTCCTGTCACTCACCTCAAACCCTAATTGCTGTTACTGCAACTATGTAAATGCATCAATCTACAGATTTATGAGGTTATCGTTTCGTTCCACAGGTTAATTTCACTATTCAATGTCGATTTGGGGAACTAATATTTGTTAATTATAAAAAGAATGTGTTGTGTGTGTGTTCCTTCTAAGGCATGTTCTTTTCTGAATGAGCTAAGTTTAAATGGTATTTGCTGTTATGCAGATGTTCGATTTTTGTTCTGTTCTCAGCTCAGAGAATGAGGGTTCATGTTTTTTTTTTATGCTCGAGTATGGTGGTTGAGGTTTGAAGGTTTTGATATATGATCTCTGTTGTACTGTTATTAACATTGAAAGCCTTAGCATGTACGAATCAAATGTAACTGGTTGTTCCCTTTACATTGTTGCCCCTGATTTCGTTAATTGCAGAATATTGGCCTGTCGAAGTTTGCACTGCAGAGTTTCTGCATTTCAATTTCGATAATGTATATATATAAACCGTTTGGTTAAGCTCCTAATTGTAGTTTTGTTCGGGGGTATACTAGGGGCTTTATAGTTGCTTACTGTTGTTGTTGTCACTCCCTGCGTTGCAGTACTGGAATAAAAGATTAACTTCTGGATCCCCTTTTAACAATCATAGAGCAGAACACTCTCAACAACCAGTGGTGTCACAATTGGATCCTCAGCGAGCTGAGTTATCTAGACGGCATGTTAGAGCTCTTAATACCCAGTTTGCGAGGTCTGGCAAAGTATCTTTATCCTTCCGTATTTTGGAATCGTTTATATTCAATTAGCAACTTCTAGTAACTAGTAATCATTCTACATTCAAATTTAGTATATATATGATAATCATGCTCATTTGTGTTATGTACTCAGTTGGGTGCAGACTCAACTAAAGAATCATCCTGATGAACTATGGGAAGATGGAGTCAGGGACTACAGTAGCCATGCTTCAAGCATTTTGGTACTGTGATGTTTTTTCTTATGAAAAAGTTGTGTTATAGTTATACTTCTGCAAATGTGTGTTGTTGCATGGGAACTTTACGTTATAATACTGCTCAGTGATTTATCTTTTAGTATTCATGCATTATGCTAGTATTGAACTTGCTCTCATGTGGTGGACTATTGGTTTACCAATCAAATCAATCCCTATTTTATTCATTTATGATTTTCAATTCGGTTTGACTTGATAAAGTTATCATATATACAGATAACTTCACAGATTCTCTATTCTAAACCATATTATTAGTTTCGAGATTTTGTCACATTACTAGTAATATAATTACCACAATTTGGTTGCAGCTGTTACTATTCTCTTTAGCATTTTCTAAATTTGGTTTAACGTGTCTACTCGTCTCACAGCAAAAGCAGGGAAATTATAGCATTTTTACTGCTTTGTTGAATGTATATTTTTGTTGCTGTTGCAGGAGAAATTCAGTGACGTTGTCAATTGGATCAAAGCAAATTCTTTAAAAGGCGAGAGTTTGTCAGCTCCTGGAACAAATAATGCTGATAAAAAACTACCACCTGAAAATAAGGAGGATTTTACAAAGCTACCCTCAGAAAAAGAGAACTCTACTCCACTTTTTACACCTTCGTGGAGCTCAGGAGTGCCTATAAGTAATCAACCCACCCTGGGATTTTTTAATTCTGAAAAGAAAGTATCATTGGAAAGTAAAAGTAGTGAGGTAAAAGTATTTCCCGACAAACCTCTATTTACACCGTCCAGTACTGCTTCCAGCTTTGCAAATACTTGGAGTTCTGGATTGTTCTCCAGCAGCCAAACCCCAGTCTTCTCAGGTGCGCCTCATAATAATGGACTGTCTTTTCATGAAAGCGTTGAGTTTAAGGTGAAATCTTT
The DNA here is from genome assembly GCA_946814005.1 of Chamaenerion angustifolium. Classification (NCBI taxonomy): domain Eukaryota; kingdom Viridiplantae; phylum Streptophyta; class Magnoliopsida; order Myrtales; family Onagraceae; genus Chamaenerion; species Chamaenerion angustifolium. The sequence goes on along the minus strand of OX328269.1, from coordinate 35,697,339 downwards.
GTAATGGAATGAATTACGAAAAGCACAATGCAAGATCCATCTGTTGTATATTTCATTATTATATTACAAACAACTTTCATTATGTATATATGCTACAATATTGTTAACTGTAATTTTGTTTTTCTCTGTTTCTGATGTTTCTAGTATTTTGTTATTTGGTTTAGGATTTCAGAATTCTTCGCTAGCTACCAATGTTGCAGACGATAATGAAGATGGTAAGAGATTTATCTTTATTTTATTTTTACTTCTGATGATGCAAAACAATATGTGCATTTACTATATATATATGCATGCTGATATTTTTTGTTCTCAATAAAATTTTACTATGTCTGGTTCCATTTAAGTCTCAATAACTATTCTACTATTCTTTTGGATTTGAAAGATTTAGCAACTTTAATAATCTTTTTAGTCTTTTGATCTGAATGACAATATGTTTGTGTTAAGAGATATATAAAAGTTGATGAAATGCTCTTCTGCAGAAGAGGAGGAACAGCCTAGCAGCCCATCAGTGAAAAAATCAGAAGAAAAGGGGATCGTCACTGTTCATGAAGTAAAGTGCAAACTTTATGTGAAGGTACTTTTTTTAAGCGACGCTTATATTTAAAAGTTCTGGCCATTATATGGTTCAAATATTTAAGTCATATCGTTAGTGTACTGATGATGTCCACATGAATTTGCATTATCTGAAAATTCTTGGTCACCTTCATATGTATGCAAAATCCATCGAGTTATCATAATTGACAGTTGTTTTCTCTATATTAATGTGGTCAGTCAAGTGATCCAGCCGAAAAGGATGCATGGAAAGATCGAGGTGCTGGGCAGCTTTCAATCAAGTGCAAAGAAGGTGCCAGCAAGGGAACCAAAGACTCGAAACCAACAATCGTTGTTCGAAATGATGTATTTATCTCTAACACAGACTCTTTTATCTGCTTAAGCTTCTGAAATAAATCATTAGACATGTTCCAATGAAGAATCATTTGTTAAATTAGTAATGCTACAAAGTAAAAACTTATACTTAGAAGTGCGGTATCTTACAATGTTAGAGAACCGTTGATTATCTCCTTCAAATTACTTTTCCTTAAAAAAACAATCTTTTCTTTTTTGGTAGCTACGCTTTTCACTTTCTTAATAAATATCTCTCAAGTTTCTCATGTTGTAGAATTTACCATGGCCTGATTTTAGCTACTTTTTGCTGCAGGTGGGTAAGGTGGTACTAAATGCATTGCTGTATCCAGGCATCAAGACGAGCACACAGAAAAATTCAATAGTTGCGATATTCCATTCAGCGGTAATTTGCTTTTGTTTTTTCATTTGCTTTTGGTATGTATCATCAACTTTATAAGATTCATGAAAATTGGACCTGTTAAATGTTGTTTTCTGTAGGATGAGGGAGATCAAAGCCACAATGCAGTGGCTCGGACCTTCTTAATAAGGACCAAAACAGCAGACGATCGCGATAAACTTGCAGCAGCCATTCAAGAATATGCCCCGACCTCCTAAACATAATGTGGATGGACGATTTTCCCGATCCGAATCTCGGTTCATCCTTTCCTTTTTTGTTCTTTTAAAATCTGATAGATAGTGTTTTGAGTTTTGCTATGCACCTTATAAACACCTTGTAGCTGAATTTGTGACAAAATGAATGTTGAATCTGACAGACATGACATTTTTTTTCTTCTGAAACTCAGCCGGAAGTTTAGATAACATTTAATACAACGTTAAACTGTATTTATGTACAAATACCATCCCACTCCCTCAACCTAAAACACGAGCGACAGTCTAAGGGTAGGGGCAGTAGGGCATGATGCCCAACGGATGACAGAGATGTCCATATGATTGTGTTCATTCCCAGACCCGATTGTGTGATTCCTTCTGCTCTGAATCCAAGAAATCCGACTTCTTTGTTCATGGGTTTCGATTCTTTCTTCGTTTTGTATCTGATTATTGATGCAGATGGAAGAATCTTTCGTACCTGCGTAGCCCAGATCCACCTCTGATACGATGCCATTGAATCTGGGAAGATCATCCGTTTCCTGCTCAACTGCAGCACAACGGTTGCTGAAGAAGGTGAAACTTGGCATTGATGGTATCGTGGAGGAGAAATCGGGTGGAATTGACTCATCAGTAAACGAAAATTCAGTGAAGATTGGAAAGGGAGATACATTGCCGACATGTAAAGAAGAAGAAAACGATGATTTGGTAGAGATGGTAGTGAATCCCGGGTCGTTGATTCCATTGGGTTCACAGTTGAAGCTGCAATCTTGAATTCTGGTGAGTGACAGGGGAGAGGAGAAAGAACCAACCACCATCTCTGTCACTGCATCGAAGATACAAGCTTCTTGGATAGAGACATCCTCCATCCATGGATGAGCTGCAAATGTTTGACATATTCTCTGTTACTCCTACTCCATTGTTAAGCAGAAGAAAATTGAAAGGGCTAAATACCAAGTAGCTACCTAAATTTTGAACGTTTTGTAACGATCTATCCGAACTTTGAAAATTCAAAACGGTCTACTTCAACTTTGAAGAAGGTGTAAATAGCTACCTCCGTCCAATTTCTGACGAATTTCCAACGGAAAGTCGTCGAAAATTGAACGGAGTTAGCTATTTGCACCTTCTTCAAAGTTTAGGTAGCCCGTTTTGAATTTTCAAAGTTCAGGTAGCTCGTTGCAAAACGTACAAAGTTCAGGTAGCTACTTGGTATTTAACCGAAATTGAAATGAAGAAATTACAGTACCTAAGATCTCTTCCACCGTGAGTCTCTTCCGAGGGTCTAATTGGAGCATTCCGGCGATCAATTCTTTAGCCAAATCCGATACACAGTTCCAATGACTCACAGGAAACCGCACATTTGCTGCTCTAACAGCGTCGAAGATCTTCGACTTTGTCTTCCCCCAAAACGGAGGCATGCCACTGAGGAGAATATACAGTATCACACCAGCACTCCATACATCAGCTGCCTCATTATACCCTCCGGCAAGAACTTCAGGAGCTATGTAGAATGGACTTCCCACAGTTTCATGCAAATTCTGTCCTGTCGAAATGATCAAGAAGTCAAAATCAAAAAGCAATTTTTTTTTATAGAGTTTGTTAGTAATAAGAAACTAACCAGGTTTAATGTAAGTTGCAAGACCAAAGTCCGCTAATTTGATTGGAGATGTGGGTGAAGCTGAGACCAACAATATATTCTCTGGTTTCAAATCTCTATGAACGATGCCATGATCATGACAGTATTTCACAACTTCCATCAAATGCCTAAAGAGAAACCTTGCCTGTGTTTCAGAAAACCTGCCATGCTTTTCAAGACGATGAAAAAGCTCCCCTCCTACACACAACTCCATCAACAGATGCACATAATCCTCTTCCTCATAAACTGCTCGAAGATTCACAATGTTTGGATGACCTGACAACCTAGTCATGATCTCAATCTCCAGTTTTACACTGCAGATGTCATTGGAGGTGACCAATTTATCTTTAGCGATCGATTTGCATGCCAAAATCTCGCCACTGAACTTATCTGAGCATGCCCTGATGACCCCGAATTGCCCCCAACCGAGTTCTTCATTGAGGACATATCGGTCTGTTAGGTTCGAGATTTGAGTTGAGCCCAAGATTGTTGTCTCGAGGTGAGCAACTTTGTAGCAATTGCAAGATCGAGGTGAAGAGCTGCTAAATGTTTCCATGCTACAACGTCACTCTACTCTAGGATGGATCTCTCCATTACTCTTTTACAAATATGATCAACTTTAATCAGAATCAACCTATTTACTACCAGAATAGAAATGTCTTGTTTGTCCTATATACTCGAAGCAAAAGGAGATCCAGCTGCATATATACCATGGATTTCAAGAATCAAGCTTCAAATTGAAGAAAAAATCGAAATTTAAAAGCATGAATGATAAAGGTATCAAATTTTCCAGAAAAAACAAGCCGAAAAGGTGAACGACAGCTAAAAACCAGAAAAGACACGATAATAACTAAAATCCAGCAAAACCCAGAAGCACAACCTTAATCAAAACTAAAGTCTTGTTGACAGATACTGAGATTCAATATCCTTGTTTCTAAACTAGCAATTGATACACTGTCGCAATTACAGGATTCATATCAACGACAGAATCCGAGTAGGAAAGAACAGTTGATGAGTAATTCAATTACCAGCAAAACTTCACAGCTAAAGAAAGCACCAAAGCTCTAATTTTTCTGCAGAATATGATGAAATAGAAGATACCGCATTTCTTCATTATAAGGAGTGACTGACCTCGGGCAAAGGCAATGGAGAATCTCTGTCTTGGCGAAGAACAAGTCCAACTTTGGAATCACCTTTCGTCTTTGTGTACAATTGGAGTCCACAGTGGGTCCTCTGTTTTGCTTCTTCTACACTGTTGGAATAATTGGAAAGCTGTGGCTCTTTTTCTCTCATGTGTGTTGACCTGTAACCGGGAAAACCGATTTCTCGTGCAAATAAATTATTATTGTAAAGAAAATAAAATCATAATTACAAACGTTTTTGACAAATTCCCAATATTATGTATTTTTCCATTTCATTAAAAAAAAAATCACGAAACAACACCATTTTTTCTAGATTTAAATACCAAGTAGCTACCTGAATTTTGGACGTTTTGCTACGAGCTACCCGAACTTTGAAAATTCTAAACGGGCTACCTCAACTTTGAAGAAAGTGCAAATAACTACCTCCGTTCAATTTCCGATGACTTAGCGACGGATTTCCGACGACTTTCCAAAGGAAAATTGGACGGAGGTAGCTATTTGCACCTTCTTCAAAGTTGAGTTAGCCCGTTTTGAATTTTCAAAGTTCGGGTAGCTCGTTGCAAAACGTCCAAAGTTCATGTAGCTAGATTGTATTTAACCTTTTTTTCTACGCAATAATAAATTATTCATATTTTTTGTATTAATAAAAGGCTTAAAAATCTCACTATTTAGACCTATGTATAATGACGTTGACTTTTTAAAAAGGCATTTAATAAATTTTAAAAATAAATCAAAAATGTATCGGAGGTATATACTATATAGTCTGACGCACACGTGTCCGTAGGGAAACTGAAAAATGATCCTACTACCCAAACAAAATTGGAGAATTTAAAATTAGGGATTTACCAAAATACCCTCACATGAACATGTGGCATTATGATGAGCTTTCACACACAACTAAAAGTAGAGACAGCGACAACCTCAACATACTGCCTACCATCCCTTTAATAATAAAAAATAAAGCATATTTGTTTATCCATTTATTTATATTATATATAAAAAGTATAATAGTGAATCACATAAAAGTGGCAACTTAACTTAAAATTAGGGGTGTCAAAACGGGTCATGGGTCGACCCATGGGTCGTGTCAGGGACCCTCTGACCCAAACACGACCCGTGTAATAGTATGGGTCAGTTTTTTAAACCCAAACCTGACCCGCGGGTTGGTGGGTCAACCCGCGGGTCAGAATGACCCGTCAGTAATGGTAAGGGTTGGGTCAGGCTGATTCGTTCGACCTCCTTGACCCGCGGGTCAATCTGACCCGTTCGACCCACCATTTCAATAAAAACAAAAAATAGACTAAAATATCGGGTCATCCATGGGTCGTGTCAAAATGACTCATGGGTCAAAAACTCTGACCCAAACACGACCCGTGGGCGGGTCAACCATGGGTCACCCACGAGTTGGGTCAAATTTTGACATCCTAGTTAAAATGTTTTAATTATATCAATATATGTCGTAAATAAACTAATGGCATATTCCGTAAATTTCCATTTAAAGGAGCCTGATCTATACCCTCCCCCAATTAATAATTATATCTACGTCAAGCCTTTCAATCTTGCATTATTATTCTAATTTAAGCAGACTTTTTTTTTTCTAATATTTACGCTGACTTGTCATTTGTTGATTGGTTGAGGGTGCATGGTTAGGCCCTTTCCGCGAGTGGCAATGTGAGTGGGGACATAGACCATTTTGCAACAAAAAGACGACTTTTATCTAATTTAATAATTAATGCAAAGATCCACAGCTCTCTCTCTCTCTCTTAGCTGGAGGTGATGGTGGGGTGAGCTGTGCATACGATGCATAGGTGTACCATCTGTACTATTGGTCCAGCTGGCATTTTTTTCATTGGGAACTTATTGATGGGCCTGCTAATGTCCAGTGTATTGGGCGTAGGCCCAAGATTAGTGTGAACTAGGCACGGTAGAGTTGATTATATCACAATCTAGGTAATAATATATGTGGTGCTATAATAATATCACTTATGCTGTCTTATATTGTTAAATGGTTATTTTTATTTTTTTGGTGTGTCTAAACGGGTTACTTACGTTTTAGAATGTGACATTTTGTTTATATTTTGTGATATTTAGTCAGTTATGTTTGACAAATGTGATTAAATAGTTATTAAAATGACATTTTTACCCTTCATTTTTATCTTCTTTTCCTTCATGCTCATGTTCTTCATCATTTTCAAGTTGTTCCTCAATTCAAACGCAAAATATCAGATTTCTACATTTCGAAATAAAAAATCTTAGATTTCTTAGTTCTGAAACCGAGAAAACTTAAATTTTTGGGTTCCAGAATACAGGAAAATTGGATTCCTCAATTTCGGAATGTAGAAATTTGTGTTTTTTGTGTTCTGAAACCTAAAAATTCATAAGTAGATGATGCAAAAAATAAAAAAAGATGAACAAATGAAGAAAATTGGTATTTTATTAATTTCTTCCTATAATGTTTTTTGTAACATTTCAATCACAGTGTGAAGCATAAGTGACTATTCAACTTAAGTTTCAACTGTGCCAATATAAATAATTGTTGAAATAATTAACCATTTGTTTTAATATATTTTGTACTCTTATTCGTGAAGGAGGTTCATGACTCTATCTAAAATTTGATGCTTAGATTGGTATTTTATTTTGGAAAAAATGTCTTATAGTTCATTATGGTAAGTGTATGACAAGAGATGCTTTATTAACAGTCATTGTATTGTATTAGTTCACTTTGTACAATAAGGCAAATGGGTATTTATTAGTGATGTAAATTTTATCATAATTTACTAATTGGTCTCTAAGCTAGAGTGGAAACCCTAAATAATGCATATATCTCTAATTTTTTGTTCTTTAAAATATCAGTTCATATCAGTCTATTAGCACTTAGTTATGGCCAATATATATATTTGGTTTAGAGACAAGACAACATAAAGTGTATGTCAAACTAAGTTTAGGAGGCATTTACCTCTTCTAAATTATTTTAAAAAAGGGTAAAATATCACATTGCCCCCCCTAAAGTTTACACTAATTTTAAAATTCACCATAATGTTTGGAAATGATGAAAAATCCCCCATTGTCATATGTTATTTCAGGAGGAATTATCATTTCTAAATATTAGGGGGACTTTAAACTTAAATGGATAATTTTAAAATCGGCGTAAATTTTAGAGAGCAATATAACATTTAACCCTTAAAAAAAACGAAAAAAAAACATTTCAATACTATAACGGTAGATAATTTGACCTCTTTTAAGTTTTCAAATCATCATTATACACATATATGATAATAGTCAATAACATAGTTATCAGAATCGGATCGACCATCGAACTGGCGAGGGGTCCGGTTCACGATTCGGCCTGTCCAATCCGGTTCAGTGTGCGGTTCACTGTTCACAAGGGGGGAAAATTGAAAACTTAAAATACATACATAGTCTCAAACACAAACATAATTACCTCAAACTACATAGTTTCACACACACACAAACTACATAGTTTCAATATCAAACACACATTACTTTCAATTCTCAAACACAATACACAATAGTAGTGAACCAGTTTAACCAATTGGGTTGTGCATAACAAAAAAACGGGGGGGGGGGAGCAAAAAAACCCGAAAACCCAAAAAATTCAGCTAAAAAGTGAACCGGAAACCAACCGGTTTTCAAAAAACCGTCCGGTTCAACCCGGTTCAAACACTGTTTATTTGTAAAACAATCTTTTAACTTAACCAAACCGAACAGGGATCCGGTTCCCGGTCGAACCGCCAGTCCGGTTCTGATAACTATGGTCAATAGTGAAGATAAGATATATGGTATATAATTTATAAAGCATATTCCATGGATATTCCCTATTTACTATTTAGACTCCGTCCGGCCTCCCTCCCTGCCAGAAGACTAGAAGGATTGATCTACGACATGACCTCCTGTCATGGCACGTATCCCATTCCATCATTTTAATAAAATAACGGCCCATTAAATATTATTTTTTGGAGGTAAGACAAATTCTTATAAATGTGTATCTATATTATTTATTATAAGGAGATACATTTTTAGTTAAATTTGATGAGTAAAATAATGTTTTTTTTAATAAATATATATATTTTAAAAAGTGAATAACAAAAAGGTTTCCTCACCTTGGAAGTGAAATAATTTTGGATGCAGATGGGTGTTTAAGATTCTCTCTATTTAATTTTGATTTTTGAAATAATTATATGCTCTTTATTTCATTTTTGGTTAAATTTTGTGATTTCAAATTTGATTCATGTACATACTAAGCAGTGAAGAATGAAAATGATGTTTTTATAGAAATATAGTCATAATTTAATTACTTATTTACTTTATATTTTTATGTACAAATTAACTGATTTCTAATAATTTAATAATTCATAGTTGTTGGAATTATGCTTAAATTAGAAATTAACTGACCTTGACTCGCACATTATATCAAAAATGAGATCTTAAGTCCAATCCAAAATTAATCGAAGCGTATAATCAGGTTAAGAATTCAAGATTCAACAACATAGGTTTAGTTTGTAATTTATTACTCTTTGTATTTTGTTTATAATTTTTCTTTTAAGAATAAAAAAAATAATTTGGAAAATCATCACACTAATACCCATTTTCCTAAATATATTTATGTCCCATTTTCCTAAATATATTTATGGGGTATTATTATTTTATAAAGAAAAATCATTTTTCCTCACAATTATTATAATGAGATGCCTATTATTAATCTGTCTATACAAATGGACTAGGTGCAGACACTGTGTGGCAGAACACTGCATATATTATTTATAATCTATTTATATATGCTTGATCAAATATTTCAAGTAAAGAGGTGGTACCACCATGTAGTTAGTCATTTTTAAAATCACCATTTTAAATTCCAAGGTATCACACATTTAATAAAAAAAAATTGATAATATTTTAAATACTGTAAAATGAGTATGGTTTCTGAGTATATATATTATAGGGTTAATTACCAAAATACAAACTGAACTTTGAGGAAAAACAAAACAGCAAACCGATTTTTTTTTGACAAAAAACAAACTAAACTTTTGGAATTGAGTAAACAACAAACCTACCTCAAACTTTCATCGTGTTTGAATAGATTTTTCAATGTTTGAGAGAGTTATTAAGTCAACATTAGTTAAATTATTCTAAGGAAAGAGTATTACACCTTAATAACTCTCTCAAATATTGAAAAATACGTTCAAACATAATGAAAATTTGAGATAAGTTTGTTGTTTGATTAATTTCAAAAGTTTAATTTATTATTTGTCAAAAAAAATAAATCAGTTTGGTGTTTGATTTTTCCGTTAAGTTCAATTTGTTGTTTTAATAATGAACCCTATATTATATATAAAAGTAGTGAAGAAGAATATCTGAAGGGAGTAACATCCAAATCATAATACTGTTGAATGAATCAGAATAACTTGATAGAGATAAATTGATAAATTTCAAAAAGTAGATATGTCGGAAAAAAATTTTGAAAAAGTATGTATGCAAAATTTTTTTTTAGCAAACTATGTATACGCGCACCCCGGGGTCGCGCCTATGCAATATGCGCACCCCTGGGATGCGCCTATGTCCGGTAGGCGCGACCCCGAGGTGCGCGTATACATAGTTTGCTAAATTTTTTTTTTGCATACATACTTTTTCAAATTTTTTTTTCAGACATATCTACTTTTTGAAATTTATCCTTATAGAGATAGACAAGTATATAAACACGAAGAAAATGAAGGAAAGCAAAGAGGTCTGAGTTCTGAGCAGCTCACACGACGCAGTAATCTCTCCTTTCACGACCAACTACAGTCTCCTCCATTCACATTTCAGCCACCTTTTCTCTCTCTCCAGCTTCAACATACTCTGATTATTCGTCACCGGAGATTCGCCGCCGCGGAATTTGCGGGGTTGTTTTCGCTCCATTCTGAAGGTATGTATATGGGTCGATCCTTTTCGACGTCTGTGATGGTGAAAGAGATGTTTTTGCTGCTTTTCGAATCTGTATCTGCATATATAGTTCTTAGTTGTTTGCAAAGGTGGTGATGGTGTCCTCTTGCTTTGTTCAAGATTTTGTCTTTGAGCCTATTAATGGCGTATAGGGAGTGGACGAAATATAGATTTTTGTTCTTGTTGGTCCATCATTTTCAACCCAGATTTGTGTAGAACTTTCGGATTTGTGTAGAACTTTCAATGGGTTTTATTGGATTGTTCTGAAGTCGTGACGACACTTTCATATTGAAACAATTTGGTGGTACCCAAACTTTTAATTGGATAAAATCACAATCTATCTGAACTAGAACTTGAGAAGAAATGTAAATTTTTTATATGAAAATTTCGGACCTCCCCTATGACCAATTTATAGTGTTTGTCAAACCCTTTAGAAGAGACACACACCCTTTGGAAGAGACACCACACTCTTTGAAACCCATAGAAACCATTCGGCCGAACCTTATGTCTATTCATTTGAAATTTTAGCACCAAAGCAAAGGGACCCCTTGGAAAGATGACTTGGTGCCGAAGTCATTGCACTATTTCAGCCTAAACTTGGCTCCAAAACAAGTCTCCAAAAAATCGGAAATTTTGAGTTAAAATATTAAGTCATTAATTCTAAAAATTCAAATTTATAATGAATTTTTATAATAGTAACTTTATCAGCTCAACCCCAGCCAGGTGCTCTTCCCCTTGGACCACGCCAGGGGCGTTGCCCCTTTGACCTCCATTGCTCGTCCCTAAGCAACTGATGAATTTTCGATACAGTCAGACACAAACTTGTTTTGTTTGAATTAAAACCTTCACAAAGATAGGAGATTGTTTTGACCCGAATGGGAACGATACGGAGAAGATACACATGGCCTTGCGCAAGGATGACATGCATAGATGGAGAAATGTTCCATTTTCTTTTGAAGATCATGAATCATGATGCTTTATTTCACTGTCTTGAAACTGCTTAATCTTTTAAAAAGATAGAGGAAAAAGAAATTCGAGTGTAGTTTTTAGATGCTATTGTCTCTGAGTCGCTTCTTGTCCTTCTTGATTGATATAAACTGTGTTTTATCTTTCTAGATAAAGATGGTGGCTTTTGGGAAGAAGTTGAAGGACAGACAAATTGAGGAATGGCAAGGGTAAGTCTATATATGCAGTGTCATTGGCAGGCATTACAATCCAAACTGAAAATGTGAATGATTTGCCATAAGTTGTATTTTTACATGTTGACAAATTTATTTGTACATTGTATTTGTTTTTTTTACTAATATATATTGCTGAGCTATCAAATAATTTGGTAAATTTAAATGTTTCAGATATTACATCGACTATAATGTTATGAAAAAGAGAGTAAGGCAATATGCTAGGCAGATTGAGGTGGGCCAACAAGATCAAAGGCATGTCCTCAAGGACTTTGCTAGAATGTTGGATACTCAGGTGGATCAATCTCTATACTGGGATGCTTTATAATAGGATTTTAGCCTCTAATGTTCAATAAAAATACATTCTTGCTTGTTTGTTTGTTTTTCTTTTCTGCAGATTGAGAAGATTGTGCTTTTCCTGTTGGAACAACAAGGTGTTCTTGCTAGCAGAATCGCCAGACTTGGAGAGAGACAAGAAGCTCTTCAAGAGGAGCCAGATATATCTCAAATATGCGAACTCAGGGAATCCTATAGAGTAGTTGGACAAGATCTTCTAAAGCTTTTGTATTTTGTGGAGATAAATGCAGTCGGCATCCGTAAAATTTTGAAGAAATTCGATAAACGCTTTGGCTATAGATTCACTGACTACTATGTCAAAACTCGAGCCAATCATCCCTACTCTCAGCTACGACAAGTGTTTAAGCATGTGGTAAAGTCCATTTTACAGCAGAAGTTATTGACTATATATACATATTTATCAAGTTTGGTTAAGTATTTAGATTTTATGGTTTGAGTTTGATTCTTACAGGGGATAGGGGCTGTTGTTGGAGCTATTTCTCGCAACCTTGGGGACCTTCAAGATCGTCAAGGAAGCTACTTGTCAATATATGACCAACCCGCCTTGCCTCTTCAGGTCGATTTCTGTTTCTTATTCTATAGAGTGTAAAATTACTCCATGAGAAAGTAAAAAAGGTTACCCTTTTAGGTAAAAAGTGATTCAGTATATTCTGTATCCATTAATCCAAACTTTTTTTGAGATAATCTTTACATGGCTGCAGGAGCCTATTGTTGAATCGATGAAAGCAGCAGTGGACAGATTAGCATATTCAACAAATTTCCTACATTTTTTGGCACAGCATGCCCTTATTATGCAAGAGGAGTTGCCTTCACCAATTGAAGAAGCACGTGAAGATGATCAGAGATACCATTTCAATTCTCTTCTTCTGAACCTGGGAAATACATTTCTGTATATGGTTAATACCTATATCATTGTCCCAACAGCAGATGATTACGCATTGAGTCTTGGTGCTGCAGCAACGGTTTGTGGTATCGTAATTGGAGCAATGGCAGTGGCTCAGATATTCTCCTCACTGTATTTCAGTGCTTGGTCGAATAAATCGTACTTCAAGCCTCTCGTGTTCAGTAGCATAGCTCTGTTCATTGGAAACGCCGTGTACGCTTTGGCATATGATACGCAGTCAATATCACTTCTTCTGATTGGCCGTCTTTTCTGCGGGTAAGTAACTTCATGTTTTACTCCATTCTTCCAAATAGAAGGCTTTAGGGTGGCTAAAAATGTTGAACTTTCGAATGAGATTTCTTGTTGAACTTTCGAATGGGGTTTGTTGAATTATTCTGAAGTCGTGACGACACTTTCAGATTGAAATAATTTGGAGACACCCAAACTTTCAATCGGATAAAATCAAAATACTCAACTAGAACTTTAGAAAGATTGTGAATGTTTGAGATGAAATTTTCGGACCTCCCCTATGAACAATTTATAGTGTTTGCCACACCATTTGAAAGAGACCATACCCTTTGGAAGAGACACTATGCCCTTTGGAAGAAACACTACACCCTTTGGGCAACCCTTATGACCTTTCGCCCAAACCATGTCTTTTGATTTCAAAATTTGGCTCCAAAAAACTAGGGCTGTCAATTCGTGCGTGCGTGCGTGCTATCGTACACCAGGACACGACACGACACACACGAAAGTTCAACACGAAACACACGAAAATGTAATCGTGTCACGGACACACGACACGAACACGACACGAAATTTATTGTCTCAACACGACACGAACATGATAACACGAAAATATTCGTGGAAAGTCGTAACACGATAACACGATTTCACGTTTTCACGAAAATAACACGGTAACACGATAACACGATTTCACTAAAATAACACGGTAACACAAAAATAACACGGTAACACAAAAATAACACAGTAACACAATAACACGATTTCACGTTTTCATGAAAATAACACGGTAACACAATAACACGATTTCACGTTTTCACGAAAATAACACGGTAACACGGTTCACGTTCGCACGATAACACAGCCTAATTAACATAAACACATCCCCTCAAAAGCAAACAATCGTGTTATCGTGTTTTGAGACCTAAACACTAACACGACAAGAAAAAACAATCGTGTTATCGTGTTCGTGTTATCGTACCATCAAAGGCAAACACGAACACGACTTTTTCGTGCGTGTTCGTATCGTGTTATCGTGTCGTGAGTGAAATTGTCAGCCCTACAAAAAACAAAGGGACACCTTGGGATGATGACTTGGAGCCGAAGTCATTGCAACATTTCGGCCTTAACTTGGCTCCAAAGCAATTGTCCAAAACCCGAAAATTTTGAGGTTAAAATGTTAAGTCTTTAATTCCAAAAATTCAAATTTACAATGAATTTATAGAATAGTGACTTTACCCCAGCCAGGGGCTCTGCCCTTGGACCCCGCCAAGGGCTCACGCCCCTGGGACCCAGCCCAGGGGGCTGACCCCTTTGACCCTCATTACTCGTCTCTAAGCAATTGATGAATATCCGATACATGAATCATAATATTACTTAAACAAGCGTGCACTCTGCACCCTCCTAACTTATTTAATGAGATACTATCATCCTATTGGTCAACAAGTCAATCCAATTACACTAAAATATCTAACAAAAACTTCTCGAAACAGTTTTTTACTTGCATTACAAGAAAGAATCATCTTTGAAATGTATTCCTCAGCCAGTTACAGAAAACTGGAAACATGAATTATGTTTATTGATACAGTATATTTTTGTCGGGATTTCAATTAATCTGTCTCTAATTGCAGTTTGGGTTCAGCTAGAGCTGTGAACAGGCGTTATATAAGCGATTGTGTACCACTGAAACATCGAATGCAAGCCTCAGCAGGATTTGTCAGTGCAAGTGCGCTAGGAATGGCTTGTGGTCCTGCTCTTGCTGGACTGCTCCAATATGATTTTAAGATCTACAAAGTTACATTCAATCAAGATACTTTACCCGGTTGGCTTATGTCTATTGCGTGGTTAATATACTTATTATGGTTGTGCATCTCCTTTAAAGAACCATCTCGTGAGGAAGACGAGTTCAAGGCGAACAACCCAACCCAACCCAACAATGGTATGTGTCCTAAAATTTGAGTGAAAAATTCACCGAGAAAGTGACCAAAAAGTTACCTTTTTAGATAAAAAAGGTTGCAAAGGTAGTCAAAAATTTTCATCTTTAGATTAAATTCTTAACTTTTATCACTATATAACAGATATTCCATTTGCAGGAGAAGCGCAAAATGATACACTTGAGAAGGGTCTTCAAAAGCCCTTGCTTATCGTCTCAAAGGAGGTAGAGGAGGAGGACCAAGAACAAGATGAAGATGGTGACCAAGAAATGGATGGAAGTGATGAATCAGTTGACGACTCGCGCCTTCCAGCGACATCACTTGTTGCAGCCTATAGGCTATTGACACCTTCAGTAAAGGTAATGTTGAACTTTCGATGGGGTTTCTTGGATTGATCTGAAGTCGTGACGATTTGGTGGCACCCAAACTTTCAATCGGATAAAATCAGAATTCTGAACTAGAACTTGAGAAGGAATGTGAATGTTTGAGATGAAATTTTCGGACCTCCCCTATGACCAAGTTATAGTGTTTGCCACACCCTTTAGAAGAGACATCACACCCTTTGGAATTGACACCACACCCTTTGGAACCATTGGAACCTTTCGACCTCCCCCTTTTGCCTATTCATTTCAAAATTTGGCTTCAAAACAAAGGGACACCTTGGTAAGATGACTTGGAGCCGAAGTCGTTGCACAATTTCGACCTAAACTTGCTCTAAAGCAAGTGTCTAAAAATCGGGAATTTTGAGGTTAAAATGTTAAGTCATTAATTTCAAAAATTCAAATTTACAATGAATTTTTAGAATGGTAACTTTATCAAAAATAAAAAATTTATGACCCCAGCCAGGAGCTTTGCCCCTTGGACCCCGCCAGGGGTGCTGCCCCCGGACCCCTGCAAAAGGAGCAACCATTTGACCCCTATTGCTCGTCCCTAAGCAACTGATAAATTTCCGATACATTGAATCATAATATACTTAAACAAGCGTGCACTTCACACCCTCCTGACTTGTTTAATGAAATACTATGATCATATTGATCAACTAGTCAGTTCAATTACACTAAAATATCTAAATGGTAAAAATATAATGATTTAATACATATGCTGAAAAAAATAGCACAGATATTTACTGGCAATAAGCTGCTTTTCTGTACTGTTTCAGGTTCAACTGTTAATCTACTTCATGCTGAAATACGTGATGGAGATTCTGTTGGCAGAATCGAGTGTCATTACTACATACTACTTTAAGTGGACTACTACATCGGTTGCTATATTCCTTGCGAGTCTCGGTCTCACAGTTCTTCCCATTAATATCATTGTCGGTAGTTACATCAGCAACATGTTTCAAGACAGGTAGGCACTTCTGTCTGTGTTCCTTTTTTGATTTTCAGTTATATTGACTATTTCATTACCATATGTATTTACACTCAATGGAATTGCAGGCAAATTCTGCTGGTATCTGAAATCCTGGTGTGCATAGGCATCGTCTTGAGCTTTCATGTATTTTTCCCATACACTGTTCTGCAATATGTCTGCTCAGGGCTTATCCTGTTTGTTTCTGCCGAAGTTCTTGAAGGTATGTCTTTTTTTATCTCTAGAATTTACCACAAAAATAAAAATGAACATTGAATATGCTCACTGTTGGGATATTAGCCGCGGTTAATTTTCGCCTTGCAGGACCTTGGAACTAAATGTAGTAAGAGAAATGCACACGACACAAGAATTTACGTGGTTCACCAATTTGGCTACGTCCACGGCTCACACCCACACTTTCACTAGACAAATAGTGTTACAGATTCTGTATCACACCAAACACACAATGTATCGCTCACACTCTAAAATACTCACTCCGTATTTTTTGCTCACAATACAACACTATTTTTTCCCACACTCAAAACACCAACAACCGTTTGTTATTCTTCTCTCAATTCGTCTCTTGTGGTTATCTTTCCTTCAGACATTGTTGGCTTTTTATAGTTGTCAATGAGGACAACCTTGAGTGGCTTGGCTGACCACTTTGTTGAGTGTCTTGCCCACTCTGCTTAGTGCCTTGTCCACTATGATGAGTGACTTGCCCACTGATGAGTGGCTTCTCCACTCTGATGAGTGGTTTCTCCACTTGTTGAGTGGCTTGCCAACTCTGATGAGTGGTGGTGGTGACCCGAAAGTCTTCATTCTCAACATTCACCGTATATTAATATTGTATACTTCGAAGTGTTTGTGAAGTAGAATTTTATTACAGAAATACTTCTGCAACAAGTCACCTTAAAAATGCAAAAAAAAACAGTACAGAACTTTGAATGAATTGCAAAACTACACTAAACTATAATGTTTTTTCTACAAATAGCAAACCGAACATAAGTTAATTTTGCAAAACAACCACACCCCATCACTTTTAACTTGTTATTCGTCAAGAAAAATAGTTCAGTATGGATCTAGTACTATTTTGAGAGAGAAAAATATCAGATTCAAGACCAAAATATGAGAACTTTGGTTGTATTTAGTGTGTGCAGTTTTTTTCAACGACATTGTTAATTTTGCAGGTGTAAATTTGTCACTTCTGTCAAGAGTCATGTCGTCCCGACTTTCCCGAGGAACCTACAACGGAGGACTGCTTTCAACGGAAGCAGGAACCGTTGCTCGGGTTGTTGCAGATGCCACCATAACAATGGCGGGTTACTTGGGCAACAAGATGCTCTTGAACTTGACCCTGCTGCCGTCTCTCCTCATCTGCATATCCTCCATTGTCGCCACCCTCTGCACTTACAATTCTCTGTATTAATCTCTCACTTCCCATGCTTATGTTTTGACAGTTTTTTGTGGTAAAGAGGATTGTTGTGGCAAGACAAGATTGTTGAGGATGGAAGGACAAAGTCAATTGTAGATAACCTTGGGAATTGTCTTCATTGGACAAGTGTTTTGGTATCCATTTTAGATAACCTTTGTTTATTGTATATTTGAGGGCGTGATGCAATGAGAAATCTACAATCCTGCTTTCCTTTTTGGGATTGGATTTGCAATATGAATCCAAATAACTCCCTTTTGATTTCATTTACAAACGTGTTAAATTTATATATCTTAATAATTCATTATTTTGCAATGAAATCAAATTTGTTTTTATTATTATTCAAACATAATTCAGAATACTTTCGATTAAATCCCATTTTTAGTGATGGTCCACTTAAAATTTTTGGTCAATTTCTTATTTTTAATGTATTATTTCTGCATTTCATATTTTGTTTATAATGGAATTTTATAGCAATTGTACTATTGCACAAAAATGAATATTCTAAATTTCAAAAATAGTACTCAAAACAAACATTTTTGTGTGTGTTTCTCTTAAAAAATTTGCTCGATTTCTTAAAAAATTTCCTCATTGGTGCCTCATTTCTGATAAAAATTTATATATGAGCAACACTTTATACATATATATATATATTTCGAAAATGTAGAGCTTGAGACCACCCAAAAAAATCATTATTGTTCTCAGGGACGGAGCTACTTAGAGTTTAGGATCTTGTTCTACTCAACTTTTTGTAAATTAGTCTAAAAATGTATTTATATTAAATATAGCCCTTTAATATATTTAAATTTACCCCCTAATTTATTTTTAACTGTTTATGATTACTTTAATTCTTGCCCTACATTGGACTAAATTTTTGGTTTCGTCCATGATTGTAGCCTAAAAAATTCGGCCCAATTTTTAATCTTTCTTATATCTACTCACTTAATGTTCCATTTCTTATAAATTTAAAGACATCTTTAATCATTTCTAAAAGTTTGGGTAACAAATTCTTTGAATTTTTACCTGAATTGAATAAAGAAAGTGTTTTACCATATTTTTAAACCACATACCATAACCATTACGGGTACAATTTTCAATACCATAATATTAAAATAATTATGGTTATTAACCACGATTTTACATGTATACCCATGTCCATTCCACACATGTAATTTAATAAAAAGATCGAAAATCTTATTTTAAAAAATAAATAAATCTATATTACAAACAATAAAAATATATAACACTAACATCATTCAACATTAACACCGATGAAACATTAACACCATTAGTATATTAATAATAACAACAACTTCAATTATATTTAGTATATATTAGTTTATTAATAATAAATAATAATTATATTTATATAATAACCATGGTTATAACCATGAGTATAACTCAAATACCATAATCATTATGGGTATAAAATTCATTCGCACCATAATGGTACAGTTAACCATATTAAACAGTAACATTTATAACTATGATTATGAGTATTTTACCGCACCATTGCAGACCCTACCCCCTTGATATTGAAATGAAGAGGAATATGACATTGGATATGCCATTTTAAAGCTCTATTTCATCTTCCACCTTTCATGAACAAAGAAAGGGAAAGCAAGCATCTCTCTTTAATTCAAGACAGACAGAGATCTCACTCCCACTGAAGGTGAGCAAAGAGATAGATCATGGAGTGTAGTCGATCGAATAGATTAAAGGAGAAGACGACTTTAGATAGACTTGCATGGAATGCGTACAAACAAGGCACCATTCTCAATTCTTTGGCATATCCATTTCGCATATCCTTTATACTGAAAACCCTAGAAGCTAGACACCTATATAAAACCCTACATCGACTCACCTTCATCTGTAGAACATCTCAAAAACACAGGTTCTGTGTGGTGTAGCAGCTAGGGAGAAGAGACAAACCAGTACGATGATCTCAATGCATAAAACCCTAGCTAAATAGCTAGCTAGGGTTTGTAAGCGAATTGGTTATAGGGTTTCTCCCCTTTGGCAGGCAGCCTTCAAAGGTTACCTGCCAAAGGAGAGTTGCCCTCTAACCCCTTTCAGCTTAACTGTCTTCGATCGATGAGGAGAGTGTATGATTTCATCCATTGTTGAGGTACCATGATTAAAATTAAGAGAAAGGTTAAATAGAAAATGAATTTATAATTATAAAAATGCTTATAAAAATTAAATTAGTCAATAAAGTATTGCTTAGGCTAGTAGTTTTTTAATTAATATCTAAAGAGTTTGAATATTTTCTACATTATTTAACTATATAAAATGTTGAAACATCATTTTAAATTTATGGATGAACTTACATTTTTATTTCATTTTTTTAAATATATTTCAAATTTTTTGATACAACCCTTTGGGCCAAAATCAATCAATATAATCATACATCCTTTTTATTATCGTAATGTTCACCTCGTATTAAAATTCATCCCTAAACTTATTAATTCCATCAATTTCCATGAACTTATTTAAAAATGAATAGCAAAAGTTTTAATTATGCATACTCGCATAGCAAGTATTTTGGCGGCACTTCTAAGTTTGGGCCGGAAATTATCACGGCTCATTTTAAATTGAGCCGTGATAATT
This sequence comes from Chamaenerion angustifolium, assembly GCA_946814005.1. NCBI lineage: Eukaryota > Viridiplantae > Streptophyta > Magnoliopsida > Myrtales > Onagraceae > Chamaenerion > Chamaenerion angustifolium. Next base: position 35,677,143 of record OX328269.1, on the reverse strand, counting down.
GTCCCGACGCTTAATGTTGCGACTCAAATTCATTTGAGCCGTGATAAATTAACGGCTGGATTTTCCAGCTGTTAAATATATTTTTTTTGGCCGGTATTTGACATTCCTCTCGTAGTGTAGTTGGGTGCTGTAAATTTATGAATTCTCAAAATTTACTTAATATATAAATCGGTTCCTAATTTTTGTATCTGGACCCTAATACTCAATTAGTAATGAAACTAGTTAGTAATTTGATACCAACAAGCCAAACTCTTTGTTATTTAATATAATGTTCAACTTTGGTATTCTTGTCTTTTTCTTTTCTTTTCTTTTAATTTAATCTAATGTTTATTTTTCATATTTTATTTAATTATTATTCATGTATCGTCTTAATGTAGAAGTCGACTGAAAAATTGCGCATACACACATGTTGAATATCGCCACCAACAATGGAGGCCAAGATTGACTGATTGAGCAAGTGTATATATCATATATAGGTGGCTATATTTGACTTGGTAGAAACGATAGTACACAACAAATAATGTAGTGTTGACTTAAATGGATACACCCACCATATTATTTAAGACCCAGACCAACTTTTCTACGTAAATTAATTATTTACTCCATTCAATTCAATTATTAAATATTTACTTTATCCAACATTGGTGAATCATAATAATTCGTATAGGTTAGGAAATTGTAACTCATACTAAGGCTAAATATTGAGACATATATAAAAGAGAATAAATTAAGATAAGTAATTTCATAATTTTGACATATATTTATTGAGCAACATCACATAGTTTTAAGCTAAATATAGATCAATATACAAATATTAAAATTATATTTATATCTTAATTATATATAATTTTTAATTTACTACAAATATCTAATCGTGTTATAAATTTTGACAATATATGCATGACATACCTAATTATTTTGTTATGCCTAGGCTTGTTCTGAACCGATCAGTTTTTTTAGAAACAGAAAAAATATTTTACAAATCAGACCAGTTAAGTTCTGAACCGGTTTAGGGTTAGCAAACTGATCGGGTTTAGGTAAAAAAAAACTGGTCTTGTTTGAATCGATTCAGAACCGGTTCAAACTGGTTTGGTATGATTTTTTAAATAATAATTTTAGTTCGAAAATAACCCGGTTCAATCTGAAACTGAACCTGCTGAAAATCATGTCCAACACACTGACTGAAGCAACTGAAAAAATACTGAACCAACTAAAAAACACATTGAACTGACTAAAAAAACACTGAATCGACTGAAAAACACACTGAACCGATTGAAAATTTGTTCCACAACCAACTGAAATCCTATCCAACATCAATATACGAGAGTCCAATACATCTCTAGGTTTGGTTTATTGAAAACATCTCTAGGTTTGGTTTAATTTCAGACCGATTTAGTTGATTTTGCTTCAAACCGGTTCTAAAGTTATATAAGTTTAAAATGGTTTGATTTAAATTTAAGTATAAACCAGTATAAAAAAACGAGTCGATTCGAACCGATTCGAAATGAATTTTTGATAATATTTTAAACTGATCTACTTGAAGCCTAAAAACATTGTTATTGTTTTAATACTAGTTTGACTGAACCGAACCGATTCAAACTAAACCAGAATCAGATCAATTCAGTCGAACCGGTTTAAATGAACAATCTTAGATTATTATTTTTTGGCCAAACAAACTTAGATATGACACACGAGGGACAGTCAAATATGGCGAACTGTATAAATTTAACTTATTTAAGTGCCACACCTACGCCTATCAAAACATGAGTAGTAGTTATGATGGCGATGTTCAACTTTCTTGTACTCAAGAATCTACAAATATATAAACTAAGATATAAATATATATATATATATATATATTATTATAAATAATTTAATCATATCATATTAGAAATTATCATATCTATTCATTTTCTATCGAATTGTGCTGAAATTTAAATATTAATAAAGTCAATAATTAGTAAGTAAATATTGTTTATTTACATGCAGGTGCCTTAATTTGTCTGTTATTGGGGTGGGAATCCTGATTTGCTGTCGTTTAATCGCGGAATGCAGATTCACGTGATGGTATTACTGTAATAAGATGAAACGTGGAGGGTATTCATGTAGGTGGAGATGGCCCTAACATTTGGCAACTTATGTTCATTACAGAGAAGGAGAAGCTCTTCTCCCTCTATATATGCGCTGTAATTCTCCGAACTCCAAGCATCGCCTCTGCAGCAGCTTCCATTTCTCTGTTAGCTCTTTAAATCATCTCTCTGTGGAAGAGTTCCATTCGTGGAGAAGAGCTCACCGCTTCCGATTCCGGTTGTGAACAGAACCTTGAGCTACGAAAATGGCCAAGAATGTCGGAATTCTCGCTGTGGACATATACTTCCCCCCCACATGCGTCCAGCAGGTTTATCTCTCTCTCTGTCTCTCTCAATTTGTAAGAGAATGAATCATCAATTTTTGGCGGTTGGCTACTTCCTTTTTGATCTTCAATTTTTCTTTGTGGCGTCGGTTGCTGTTTTTAACTGTTCATCTTGGTTTCTTTGATCAATCTCATTGCGAGGGACATTTGAGCAGACATTTTGAAAATCTAATCCAAGAATTTCTGAGCTCATTCGTGTGATGACTGCTGAATTTGTTTCATTGTAATACTAAATCACAACTTTGGCCAGATTTCTAAATTCTTTCATCTCCACTTGATTGCTCCTGAAAATAGTTAGGATTTTGGTTTCTTTTGGTTGTCATTGATGTAGATTGCTTCGAGAATATTTTCCTCTTTCCCTCTTTTCTAGCCAAATATGAGAGCTTGATGACATGAACAGTTGATCTGCATGAAATGTGGTTGTTTATAGTTGCTGCTAGTTCTGGGCACCTTGGCCGCTTGAGTTGGTCTATTACTCATGTCAAGTCCTTGATACATAAAAATAATAGATGAATTTTTGAAAGAAAAAAATGTTGCATAATAGAAAGCCTCCTATAGGTTGATGATGATGGTGACAGTTATTTTCTTTTCATGTAAGGATTATTTTAATAAATATTATTTTGTGTAACTATGATTCGATTTGTCATTTTGAATAGCAGTGTCTTGCTCTTGCATTTTGTCGTCTGTATTATTGACTACATTGGTAATTTTTCTGCCCACTGCATTTAGTCAACAAAATATAACTAGAATATCCATAAACAAATTGGATTTCCTATTTGAGCCAAAATAAAATATGGAATTGTTCTTGATAATTCGACAGTGGTATTACACTGAATTGCTGTCTGCAAAAAAAAAAAGCAATTAGGCAGCTTTACTTTACACTGATTTTATCTAAACCTTTTCGTACCTTCTGCCCCACTAGGAAGCACTTGAGGTTCATGATGGCGCCAGCAAAGGGAAATACACTATTGGGCTTGGACAGGATTGCATGGCCTTCTGCAGTGAGGTTGAAGATGTTATCTCAATGAGGTACATTATGTAGCACCTTTTCCTTTATATCAAACCAATTTATCACATGTCTTACTATAGCAAAGCAACATTCTGAGCTCATGACATTTATTGATTATTTTCAGCTTGACTGTTGTTTCCTCCCTCCTTGAGAAGTATGGAGTTGATCCTAAACAAATTGGGCGCCTGGAAGTTGGCAGTGAGACAGTCATTGATAAGAGCAAGTCAATTAAGACATTCCTCATGCAAATCTTTGAGGTATAACCCATAGTATATATACTCTGTAACTAAGCTTAGTGACCATCATTAGTTTGTCTGAAGCCTTTGTTGTGGCGTGAACATTTCTATTCAAATCACACAGTCTTGCTCACTGAACTGTGCTATTTATATTATTCTGAGCATTTATTGTTAATTTGAGCAGGCTGCAGGAAACACCGACATTGAAGGTGTTGACTCCACCAATGCCTGCTATGGAGGGACAGCTGCTCTATTCAACTGTGTCAACTGGGTGGAGAGTTGTTCGTGGGATGGACGCTATGGACTTGTAGTATGCACAGACAGTGCGGTATGAATACTGATATCTGAAACTTGTAGTTTTGCTTCACATGAAAGTTACAGCGACTAATTATACGATTTACTTTTACCTTTCCTCAGGTGTATGCAGAAGGACCAGCTCGACCTACAGGCGGTGCTGCTGCTATTGCTATGTTGATTGGACCCGATGCACCGATTGTCTTTGAAAGCAAATTACGTGGTAGCCATATGGCGCATGTCTATGACTTTTACAAGCCTGACCTAGCCAGTGAATACCCGGTAATTTTATAAGTTCAACTTCTATTTGGTTCAGCTTTGAAATTGAAGAAATCTGCAGCCTCACATGGAAGCTCTTGAATGTTTTTAATAGGTTGTTGATGGGAAGTTGTCCCAAACATGTTATCTAATGGCTCTTGATGCGTGCTACAAACATTTCTGTCACAAGTAAGTTGCAAATCGATTAAGAGAAAACAATTTGGGAATCAAGCTATTATTAGATGCTTACTTATATTTATTAATTCCATAGGTATGAGAAATTTGAGGGCAAACAATTCTCTATTTGTGACGCCGAGAGCTTTGTATTCCACTCTCCTTACAACAAGGTGATGTATTCCCGTTTTTGCAAGAATTAGTAGATAGTATTAGCACAGTCATCAGTTACTGTTTTATTATTAGTTCTTAAAAACTTCAAATTTGATGTATATGCAGCTGGTACAAAAAAGCTTTGCTCGGTTGGTATTCAACGACTTTACCAGAAATGCAAGGTTCGACATAAAATCCAAACTTTAATTTATTTATATCAGATCATCATTTTGCTTACGGATAATTATCAAAAAAAAAAACTGAACTTTAAGGAAAAACCAAACCGAACTTTTTTTGTTGACAAACAAGAAACCAAACTTTTGGAATTGAGCAAACAACAAACCTCCCTCAAATTTTAATTATGTTTGAACGGATTTTTCAATATTTGAGAGAGTTATTAAGTCATAATACACTTTCCTTAGAATACTTTAACTAATGTTGACTTAATAACACTCTCAAACATTGAAAAATCTGTTCAAATATGATGAAAATTTGAGGTACGTTTGTTGTTTGCTTAATTCCAAAAGTTTGGTTTGTTATTTGTCAACAAAAAAAGTTTGGTTTGCTGTTTGGTTTTTCCTCAAAGTTCAGTTTGTTTTTTTGGTAATTAACCCTTTTGCTTACATATACCAAAAATGTTTCCTTTTTAATAATACACAGCTCTGTTGATGAGGCTGGAAAGGAAAAGTTTGCTCCTTTTGCAAACTTGTCCGGTGATGAAAGCTATCAAAGCCGAGATCTTGAAAAGGTAACCTTTTTTTTCCTTCTAAAATCCGCATAGCTCGATCGATGCATCTCTCTTATTAGATTGATGATGATAATTTTTTTTTGCAGGTAGCACAACAAGTCGCAAAGCCTCTTTACGATGCAAAGGTGCAGCCAACCACTCTGATCCCGAAACAAGTTGGGAACATGTACACTGCATCCTTATATGCAGCATTTTCTTCCCTCATCCACAACAAGCACACTTCATTGGTAATCAAATTCCTCCTTAAAAATTGTTTTTTTTTTTTTTTTTCTATGGGGAATGCAGCACTCATTTCTGGATTATTATTTAACTAGGATGGCAAGAGGGTGATACTGTTCTCATACGGTAGTGGCCTGACCGCCACAATGTTCTCACTACGGTTCCATAACGGGCAGCACCCGTTCAGTTTGTCCAACATTGCAAGCATCATGAATGTGGGTGAGAAATTGAGCAAAAGACAGGAGGTAATTAACTAACTGTTCAGTGTCTAATCTCTTTCCTTAATTGCGAGATTAAGGATTGCTAATACTGATCAATGAGATCTGCAGACCGAACCGGAGAAATTTGTGGAGATCATGAAGTTGATGGAGCACCGATATGGTGGGAAGGACTTTGTGACGAGCAAAGACACTAGCTTGTTGTCTCCGGGTACGTATTACTTAACCGAGGTTGATTCGAAGTACAGAAGATTCTATGCGAAGAAGGAGAAGTCTGTTGTTGCCTGTGAGAATGGAGACATTGCAAACGGTCACTGAATTAATAGTATGATTTAAGATTAAGATCGATGAGATTAGTATTGTTTGGAATCTGATGTTCGTCCTCTATTTATATTGATTCTCAGCTTGTATCGTATCTGCATCTATAAAACTTAAAAGCAATAAAAAAAAAAGTTATATCTTATTTGTTAGAATAACACTCACTGTTGTTGAACTCGAATGGATTGTGGTTGAACTTTCGAATGATTGCTTGGATTATTCTGAAGTCGTGACAACATTTTCAGATTGAAACAATTTGGAGGCACCCAAACTTTCAATCGGATAAAATCAGAATACTGAACTAGAACTTGAGAAGTATTGTGAATGTTTGAGATGAATTTTTGGACCTCACCTATGACCAATTTATAGTGTTAGACACACCATTTGGAAGAGACACCACACCCTTTGAAAGAGACACTATGCCCTTTGGAATAGACACTACACCCTTTGGCCTATCAATGTACTATTTCAGCCATAATATGCCTATTTGATTCAAAATTTGGCTCCAAAACCAAATGGACACCTTAGGATGATGACTTGGAGCCGAAGTAATTGCAATGGTTCAGCCTAATACTTGGCTCTAAAGCAAGTGTTCAAAACCGGGAATTTTGAGGTTAAAATGTTAAGTCATTAGTTTCAAAAATTCAAATTTATAATGAATTTTTAGAATAGTGACTTTATGAATGATAAAGTGGCCTCCGTCTTCCGTAGCATTTCTCTTATGGAACCAATTCAAGGGTTGTTGAATGCTTCAAGGTCATGAATTACAAGTGTTTCAAGGGTTACACTATGAATTTTTAGGGTTTTCTTGAAGTTAAGGCGGTGTTTGTTTGACGGTTCGTCAAAACATGTAGTAATTAAAGGTTAGATTAATCACGTATTAAAAATTATACTAATATATACATCATATATGCATGTATAAAGAACATAATATTTAATTGAACACGTGTATTAATATATACTAGAGTAAAATATATTCTTTCCAGAACATTTTTGCGATGTTTTAAGTTTTTCCATTTGCCCATTTTTTTATTCAAACTTAAGAGAATAATAAGATATTTGCATTAAAACCAAAAATAAGTATATCACTAAATAAATAAATACTAACATTAATATTTTATTACTTACTTTACTTTTTTCATTGTATTTATTGTTACTATATACATATATATTTCACTTTTATTATTATAAAGTACATAATAGAAAACAAATTCTATAAAATTTTAGTATTTATTCAATAAAAATCAAGAAGTTATTTATAAGGTAGACAGGTCTTATTTTCAACAACCACCTTAATCTACTTGATGTTTCTTCTACATTACATACGTAATTTCTTACCCAGAAATCCGACCCAATCATCAATGTTTTCCATCAACAAAATTCTCACGGTGGGTTAAATTTACCCCAGATCAGTAATTAAGCAGTTGTTGTTCTTCAGTCATTTATCAGCAGATCCATGCATAGCAATAGCAACCATACTGTGTATGTTATTCAAGATTCAATTTTTACGGTCTCTACTTCTTACGCTTGGACTTGAGGGATGTAACCAATTGAGAATTGTTATGCCAATTGCGCTTGCGTTGGTTGATGAACCAATTGTTGATTTGCTTCAGCTGAAGTCCAGTCTCCTCTACCAGCTTCGCCTTATCATCTTCCTGGGAAACCAAACATCGATAATTTTCTATACAAACTTAACCGAATTCACTACCGAAATGGTCACTTTTAGCGACGAGATTTTATTTTCGTCGGCAAATGTTCGAACTAGCTATCTCTGAGGAAGAAAACTTACAGTAGGGTAAGGCCACTTAGAATGCTCCTGCCACCAGTTCTTGAGGACCGAAGTGGTGTCTCCGGGCAATTTCCCGGCCCTCCGTTTCCTCAATATCTCTTCCCGAACATCCTCGATCCTCGACTTGAAACCCTGGCAAAAGATATTAAGTTATGAGCTAAATTTAAGCATGCAAAGAGTTTAGGATCAAATCTTAATATTATTTAACTAAATGTAAGAAGGGTATTTAACTAATTTGTAAAGTGAAGAAGATTGTCCAAATTATTATATACCCAAACACTACTGAAAAGTTGGACTTTACCGACGAAATTAAAAGATTGTCGGTAAATTTTAACTTACTGACAAAATTTAAGTCGGTAAATTTGGACTTTGCTGACGAAATGCAATTAAAGTACCTGCTTGAGCTCGATCTTGAGTTCTTGACGAACTCTCTCCATCAAAGACCGTTCGGATTCGGTCGGGAGGAGTGGACCAAATCCCATGAGGTCATGACTGTCATCAGAGCCCGACTGATCCATACGAAAGTCCATCGGAATCTCATCCTCATCATCGGACATTGTCGCCCCCGTCCCTTCACCCAATGTGGCTCCTAAATAAGCAAGAAAGATTTAAATTTTAATGATAATATGTGTCTTTCTTGATGTCTAAGCAACAAAAGTTCATATTTTTTCACAAATGTTTTAACTTTAAGGTGATGGAAGGGAGACCCTAAACCGACATGTTATGTTCCAAATGCAACCTCAATGGTTGGTGAAGGTTGTTGGTGGTGATAGTGCATGGTGGCGCCCCTCCACCCAATTACACCATGTCTTAGCCTTAGGTATAACTAACCAATTCCATAGTTTAATTCTTATATTTCTTCTTTCTATTTTAAACTATTTTTTAATTTAATCATACAAATAAATAAAGAAAGTATCAAAATTGAGAATTCTAGTACTCCAAATAGGTTGCTTTCAAGCTAATTAAAACTATTTTTAATTATACAAAACTTATCCAAATGGAAGGTTTAATTATATATAGATCACGTTGTTCGTATTTCTTAGTAAAATATCATATAACATATAATAAAGGTGCATTCAATTTTAAGTTTATATCTTGAAAAAAAAGAAGCAAATCCCATTTAATATTTACATTCATGATATTAGTAGGCAAAAAACACACACTTCATATATAATACCATTTATAAGGGTTTTAATTTAATAATTATGAGTTAATTAAAATTGCAAAAAAGAAAAATCCAGATGAATAGAAGGGTTAATGTTATAATGTGTAAAACTGAAAATATTGAAATATATAGGATAATTTTATTTTAAAAAGTTGTTGATTAGCTTGCTTAATTATTTCTTATAATTATATTTCTTATAAATTTAACGTTTTATATAGTTTTCCTTTAAAATAGGTAAGCCACTCAGCCCCTCTTTTACATATTTTCACGTGAAAACAACAATACATACATAATAATACAGTAACAGTAACCCTAAATGGTTTGCCTCATGCTTCCACAGTGCTGCTGCATCAATAACCTAGAGAGAGAAACAAGAGGATAGAGACAGATACCAGTAAGAGCTTGGAGGGTGTTCTCGATTTCGCGGCAAGCCATTACAGCGTCCACGGCATGAACCCTGACATGTTGCTGTAGCTGTTCTTTGAAGGAGCACAGCACGATCAAATACTGTGCCTGGAAAACAAAACATGTGTTTATTCATAATGTTACAGTAGACCAAATTCCTAATCTGGATCAACAATCCAAGAAAAAAGAAGAATTTTGATCAGTACCAAGAAATTGTCGAGCTCCTGCCTCTCATGGGGGGAGAGAGAATGCTGCTGTTGCTGCTGCTGAGCGTAAGAGCGTAGGAGATGGTGCGATTGAGTGAGCTGCGCGTCGATGAGGGGGAGTTGGTCGATCGGAGTGGCCACCCTTAGGCAGGCCACGTGAGCCGACAGCAGCTGCTCGTACATCGGGTGTGTCGCTATCTCCGCCTTCATCTGGTCGCCGGAGATTGATATTTCACCACTCTGAAGACCTCCGATTCCACTGCCGCCACCCATCATGGCTAGGTTTTGGTCCTGCATTTCCGCCCACGTCTGACCACAGTGGAGTAGAGAGGAGAGCGTTATGCTGCAGAGTACGAAGAAGACAGATTCTTGCTTCTTCTGTATAGCAATGTTCCAGTGATCTAGAGAGAGGGAGAGAGAGGGTTTATGTATTTTTTAGGGATCTGGGGAGGAAGCTTTTTTGTACCGTTTCAGTCTTTCAGAGAACGGAACAGAGATTGCTTTGGACGCAGAGAAAGAGAAGTAAGCAGCAGAAGCATCGAAAAGAGAGAGAGACTCTGGACATGGAAGAAGCATCATTATTGTTATCATGGAAGAAGAAGGAGAAAAAAAGGAGAGAGAGAGAGAGAGATGACAGATAAAGAAAGGCAACCAATCATAAAAGCTGCATTACATAAATATATTATATTATAATTTTATATGAGATTTTAAAAAAACCATTTTTTTCTTGTTGTAATTAATGCCCTCATTCTAGAGAGTAGAAAGAAACTTTGAAAGATGTAATGGGGTGAGCAAATTATCGAACCGGAACCTATTCATAACTGACATTTTGGCTAAATTTAGGAAGCAGTTTTAATAATAGAGTGAAGTTTAATTTGTTTTAGAACATGTATTTTAGGCTTTGATTATATACATATATATATATATATATATAATATTTTAATAGTAGTTGTTATTCTATTTTAATTTCTAAATTTCTAACACTAAATATGGCGTTGCTTTACATACAAATTGTCGCATTTTTTCAGTTTTATCTCGCAATTCTCTTTCTCTTGCATGATGCACATAATCTTGATTTTCTACGTGTATAATTTTGTGAAAAAATTATGATTGTTGGATGATTGTATGATTATTGTTTTGGGAAAAAATCTATTTCAAAGCGGTTAGTATAAACGGGTTTTAGATAATTTATTTTGAAACAACTTTCAAATAGGGTACCCAAAACCGTTTGTATAATCGAAAAAGGTTTTGAGTAAGTTCCGATTTCAAATGTAACAGGGTAGGTTCCAGTTCCAAAAATCAATACCGCATGTTTATAACAGAGTAGGTTCTGAGAATTCTTAAAATTACAGAGTACTCGGAACCACCCACCCCTACGTAATATATTAGTAATTATTAATGTGCATGTAATATATATAGCTAATATATGTCTCTTACATTTTAATTGAAATAAATTTTACATTTTTTTATAGTTAGGATAAATATTTGACCTGGTAATAGTATATAGAAGGAGAAGAGTCTGACAACAAGGGACCTTTGTAGGCCTGATTTTGTATTTGCATGACTTGTCTCATTTTCTTCTGATATATTATTTTATCATCATAAAAATGTTAAAATTGAGGAGAGGGGATCAACAAAATAGGCCCCTGAGCTGACCATGCAAACGAAAAGTCGAAAACTATTTAGGGGGACAATTCCCGAGAAATAAAATAAAATGTCACGTCAAAATGTAAAACTAAAAAGTAAGAACGAAGACACAAACAATACTCATATATTATAAATAATAATAATATTAGCTAGGAAGGCAAAAACCTGTTTGCATATAGTATAGATACCACGAGTTTGTTAAAGCAACAGTGCCCACCAACTCATCTTATATATATATATATATATATATATATTTAGGAATGAAGGAAGACGTGGCAACCAACTACAAGAGTCTGACTTTGACATCCCATCTACATCTCCAATACTTGTACTTCATCATCGTATATACATACATATAAGTATATAACTATACATACATATAAGTATAATTTATTATATGGAAGAAGAAATAATGGAGTTTTTTCAAAAACTGTTTAGTTTAGAAAAAATATTTGAAAAAATGTATATTGAAATTTTTTTTTTAGGAAAGTATGTATACGCGCGACGCGCCTATTGAATAGGCGCATCCCAAAGTAACCCGTGTTCGAAAAAAATCGAAATAATGGGGGGAGGGGAATTGGGTCACAGTCATAGATAGGCTCATAGCCCGCCCCGTAGCTTCTTGTCGCCTTCCCTTCTCTCACTCTCTCAGTCCTACTCCTAGCTAGCCCTAAGAATGCGACCCTCTGGTTAGCTACACCTTGACTTTTCTGTACAATCAATCTAATTGACTTTTCTTGGCCAAAAAAAATCTAATTGGCCCCAAAGTGTTATATATCTTTATTAAAAATATAAATGATGTCATCTCATCCTCCATAATTTCACTATGATTAAACCATATGAAATATATTTCACTCACAACATTTCAGATATCAAGGAAATAACCAAAATAACCAAAATGCATAAACAAAGTGAGTTTTGCAGATTTAATTAATTAATTATATAAAGTTGGTGTGGTGTTGAAATCGCGTGTTAGGTTACGTCTGCTCAAACTAATTAAAAATAAAATAACATAGGGTGGTTGGGTTCCAACTCAATTGGTGATTGGATATGGCTGTTGATCCATTGGGGGGCATTTCCGACTCCTTTCTTGACTTCTCCTCCACCTTCTCCCTCTTTATTACTTTGTTTTGATTTATTAAATTGTTCCACAGCGATAAGAAACAACAACCACCCACACAAACAAGAATATGTTCCTCATCATTTTACCTCAGGAAGTAAAAAGGAAAGGAAGAGGTGAAATAATGGAGAAGAAAACATGGCAGTAAATCCATTGTATACTATGACAACATCCAAAGTATTTACAGTTCCTGGAGAGTTCACATTATTCTACACTTAAATGTCTTTTTCACATCGGTACCACCGAATGTCGGTGAGTCTGCCCTTCGAAGTCTAGCTGTTGTGGCTTCTCTTCGAACTGCTGACATGGCTTCTCTTCGTATTCTTGCTGTTGCAGAGCTATTGCCAGTTGATGGTCCCTGCTGCCATAGTCAATTGAACACTCTGTTAGGATACAGATAGATTCATCACAAAGATGAAAATCAATTTTTTGATCTAATCTTATAATTTAAAACTCATTAGTGTAATCTCTACATATTAAAGATGATTACTTGAGATCAACGCCTTCTTCTTGTGAAGAATTGTAAACGCTCCCAATGGCTTGCTGCTGCATACGATTTGGCTTATTGGACGTAATGTTGTTCATTGCGCTGACATCATCAAATTCCTTGAAATCACCCGTCATGAACAGTGTATCTCCATTGACCTGAGATAAGTTCATATGCTAATTTAGAAGACTAATCGAGGAGAAAAATCAGATAATACTTAAATTAAGCAAGTTTTAAAATAATGATAGATATTAGCTTCATTTCTGAGCAAACGTAACCGTATTTGCATGTGATAAAATAATGAGGGAATGAAATAGTTAGTACCTCATTTAGTTTTTCCCACACCAAGTCAGTTTGGTTTATAAAGCCCTGGTCTGAAGCTAACACATATAGTTCACCTTCATACTGTAGAAAGCATAAAAATTAAACTAAAGAGCATGGGAAACTCCAACAGTTATAAAGACTATAAGTTTATTAACAAGCATTCCAAGAATAGATCTCTATAACCTCAGGAAAGTGCAAAACACATAGGAAAGGTAAATCTCATGCATGAAAGCGAAAGATGCCCAACCAACAACTGACCTTAACCATTGTACTGAGGTGATTGTTGCGAAATAACACACAAATCTCGCCTTCTTTTAATCCTTTTTGTAGGCAGAAAAGGCTGTACACATCATAAACTATTAGAAAGCATTGGGGGACTTGGAAAATCAACAGAGAATTTGCTAGATATGAAAACATACCCATAAACTGTCAGTTGACTAGCATTGTTCATCAAGAAGTTTCTAATCAGTTGGCCTGGAAATTTGTGACAAAACGGTTTAAGACCCCCATCATAGGCTAATAAAAAATATTTGTTCTAAATATTGCTTACCCTGATGTGGTGTAAGAGGTTTATCTGATTGCTGACTAGAAAAGTCTGGGTCTATTTTCGATCCAGTCGTGCTTGAAAGAGGCGTAGTTTCTTCTGCATCAATTTTATAAGCTAAAGAAGCACTGGTAGGCTGCAAAATTTTCAGCTTATCAAAATTAGTTTCACGACCGCTATGCTCCTCCTCAAGTACTATATCCACCAGATCAACAGGATTACTGTCAGAATCTTCACCATAACCATCCGAAAGCACCATCTCAGGGTTTGAAGAATCTGATTCTATATTCGATCCAGTCGAACTTGACAGAGATGTAGTTTCGCCTGCATGCCAATTTTCTGCTGTAACTTTATAAGCCGGAGAAGTACTCGACGCAGTTTCCTGCGGCATAGTAATGTTTTCATTACTTGGTATATCAGTAGCTTGCACAGTTTTCAGCTTTGCAAAGTTAATTTCACGACCGCCATGCTCCTGCACTACTACATCCACCAGATCAACAGAATTACTGTCTTCAGCAAACAGGGTTTCAATATCTACATCATAACCATCCGAGGGCACCATATCAGGATTTGAAAGTTCAGCATAAGACAAATGCAGAGCTCTCAACAATTCTGCCTCTTCTTCAAGGTCCCCTTTCCCTTTCCCTTTCGTATTTGAATGATAATTTGCAACACCATCTCTAAGATCATCAAAGGACTTAGTTGATGTGTGATATGGAGAAGGCTCTTCAAGAGTCGCAGTTGTTGAAGCGGCAAAATCTAAATCTACACACTCTTCTTCATCTGCGTTATTCTCCTGTACTTTATTTAAATTTTGTGTTTCCAATGCTACAATCTCCCCCATCAGATAATTGTAAGACTTAGAGCCAATTGCAGTAGCAGTATCATGATCCTATCGTAAAGGAAACCAAAAGAAAGTTAGCTGTAAAAATCTATAGAAGAAATCCAGAAATATTTTGTCATCAACTGAATACTCTGTTTTACACCAAAGATTTCTCTCACTACACTTACTGTTATACGTGATAAAAACTTGGTGAATAGTAGATCTGTTCGTTCAAAATAAAATATTGTATTCCATTTGTTGGTCCACTAAACAGTTTGTTTATCGGAGTATCCAAAATACGAGCAATATTGAAGTGCTTTTAGTGTGCGAAAATCTAATAGCTACTTCGTTCAGCTAATAGCTAATATTATTCTGCTAGAATACATCTTCATTGATATGCCAATTTTTTTATTTTTTTTTGGGGGGGGGGGGGGGGGGGGGGGGGGGGGGGGGGCATCATTGATATGCCAAATATTCCTACTTAACAGTTACAACTAAAAAAGGACATACCTGAGGATCAACTATCCAACCGTGATATAACGGGATATCTAGCAGAATGAAAATTGCACATTCTTGAGTAAATTCAAAGTCAGCTATTCTGCAACAGACGTGTAATGCTTCATCAACACTAAATAAAGAATTAAATTAAAGAAATAACTACCATAGCAAAGTAGAACGGAGGTCAAACCTCTTGAACTTTAGATTGATATCAATTCCTGTTGTTAGACGTGGGAGAAGATCAATGGCAGCTGCAACGTTTTGTAGCTTGTATTCAATGTAGCCTTCATCGTTATCCTATGGTTAGATGAAAATAGAAAAGACATCAGTATCTGCCACAGAATTTGCAAGCAAATTATTTTCAAGATCGAACCAGATTGTTACATCGACATTGCAGATGGAAAGAATAAGATGTCCTGCAACCAGTGAAAGCAGCTTTTTCTGGGAAACGGCAGTTGTACCTGGACTCAACTTTAAGTCGCCTCGCAACAAGAGAACGTTGCCTGTAACAATTCAGAGTACTCAAGATACCATAAACAGAAACAAATATGTCAACCAGCAGAGTTAAACCGATCGCTCTATACTCGGGTAAGATCATCCTTCTCTCTTCAGAGTTTTAACCGGTGCCAGATAAACGCAATAACTAATTACGCATTAAGCTGAGATATCGCGACCGTCACTGACATCAGATTGAATAAGCGAAAATAGTACAAGGAAATTACATATGGAGAGCAAATATTAGCTTGACGAGAAATGAGAGTATAAATTACATATGGAGAGCAGAGGACAAGAACCGTTCTCGTTCTGGAGGATGATTGGAGTAGAGCGGCCAAAGAACTTAACGAGCTTCGTCTTGTAGATGCATCCCTTCTTCTTGGCAATCGGAATTAGGCTTTGCAGCTGCTCTTCCAGTGCCAGTTGCTCCTCCGTCGAGATTAATGCCGCCATGCGGAAATCGTCTCAATCGCGCAGATGAACGCGAAATGATGCACTGCGCTTTCTCCAGAACCGACTCGAGTTTCAGAGTGCCAAGAAGACGAAGGAATTTGTAGAGAGAGATGGCAAGAATGAGAAGCTTTGAAACGACTTTATGGTGCAAAATCAGTTACACTGTAACTAACCCGTTCATACGATACCAAAACAAAATCCCGCCTAATTAATATTAGGGGAAAATACCAATCTCTTAAATGTTTTGGACCAAAAATCAATATTAATTATTTCTCCATATTAAGGCTAAATTGCATATTGGTTACCAATCTTATGTATTTTATTAAACTAGTACCTAATTTTAACGAAGTAAACAGTATATATATGTATATATGAAAGTTGGATGATTAATTATTGGGTTAATTATCTCAACCGGTACTTATGTTTGCACATGTGATTGAACCGTTCAAACTTGAGCTCAGCCGTTACTTATGTTGACAGATGTGACTGAACCGTTATTGTCACCTAACTGCCATTATTACTTCCCGTTAAGTAGTCACATGTGCTTGTCACGTGAGGTAGTTGTATTATGAAGTTCTGAAACTACCCTTGTCTACTTATAATCAGTTTGTTCTTAGGTTGCTGGAGAAGTTTGAGCGCGAACAATCTGGAGAAGAAGGAAGAACTGAAGAACCCACGGTGCGAAGATAGAAGCCATGAATTTGACAGAACCCACAGTAATTTGCGAACTGAAGAACCCACGGTGCGAAGATAGAACTCATGATAATTTGACAGTGGGTAACCCTAATTGGCAACCCTAATTCGTTTTGCTGCAATAATTTGAACCGTAATGCCTTATTTTCGAATCTTAAATCGTCAAATCTGAGGTAATTGTTTGTTGTTTCTTCTGTTGTAGTCTGTACAAAACCACGGATGTGGGTTTTTTGACTGGGAAAATCCAGGTATGTGCCCTTACGGTCGGATTGCAATGATACAATTTCAACAAAGAGATAAACATTTGAAAGAACAACTCGATGTTGCGAAAACCCGAACTTTTGAAAGTCGACCCAATCGGAAGTTAGTTGCAGTGTTGGTAATTGTTGTTGTTGTTTTTGTTCTAAGTTCAATTGCGAAGAATTAGTAGAAGTTAGTTGTACCTTTGTCTATAACTGAAGGATGAAGAACAATGTGTATTTTGCGAAGGTGGTGACTTATGTTTATGGACATGTTGTTAAATGAAGTGTTATCTTTTCTGAATTGTTATTAAAATGTGACTTAAGTTTCTGAACTGTTATTAAAAGGTGACTTAAGTTTGGACATTTTGTTACCCAACCGTTACTAAAATCCAGAATACATCAGAAAACACAGAATCCATAAAAATCCAGAATACATCAGAAAACATAATCCATCATATAATCCAAAAATAGGTTCCGTTAAAACATACATTCATAACTAACAAAATATGCAAAATAATTATATTTCATTCCAAGTTTTACACTGTTGTGTTGTTTTACACTTGTATTGCACTGCATGAATACTGGTGCAACGAACACAAGGCACCAGATTCATTGGTTTATTTGAGAGATACAAATCCAACTGACAACAAGAAAGCAATAACATTGTTGACTGTGACAATCCACAAACATACACAAATGTCAATTAAGGTTTCTGACTTTTCTGGTGTCTTCAGATCATCCATCATCTGGAATACTACCCATCATACATCTAGCTTGATGAACATCTCTGGTCTTTACTACCAGGATTGGCTTCATGATATTTAGCCACACTGCAAGTAAGCAAACAAATGAGAGTGGGTATATATTGAATCAATTTCATTGAAATAGCAAAGAGGAAATGGAACATAAGCAGCACAACTACGTATTTTAGCAAAGTTCCCTAAGAGATAGTTTTTCTGTCAGTACAAAGAAGATGAAAGGTACAACATGGCATTATATTGATTTTTTTTTATCAAAATAGGAAGACAAATTCTCGTCCACATAACAAAAAGGAAAAGACCTTGAGACTAAAATCAACATGAAACTACAAATGCACTAGATTTAACCCATGTGTGATAGCAAGGTGAAGTCATGACTTCAACATAATTTTAGCTGCATAGAAGTGTAATGTATGATAGAAATACCACGTATCAGAGTCATACTATACAACTCATGCTGCTTTAAAATCGTCTGTAGTTAGAATATTTATGGGAGAAGAAAATGGAAGGATTAATTACTTGAGAGTTTGGATAAATCATGCCTTGAGAGAATGAACCTTGATGAGCAAGCTGTCACATTTACCCAATCAATACATTTACCCAATCAATGAAGAAGCGAAGGTAAGGTGACTCAAGTTCAAAGCCAATCAAATTTTCTACCCAATGAATCGCCGCCTTTAGCTGAAGCCTTGGTGTCTCCCTATAGAAAGGCAGGCCAATACAGATCAAATAGATGGATACACAAGTATAACCATGAAGCAAGACAAGGAAAAGTACTAACCTCCATCTGCAGTAACCAGTTCAAGACATGAGAAGACACAGATCAGTCACAAAGAAGAAGACACAGATCAGTCAATTTTCTAGAATCAATTTAGAACAAATCCCCCAAATCCAAATATGAACACGTCAATATTCCATTAACCATAATGATCAAATCTCGTTAGCCAATTCCAATAAAGTTAAAATTTACAACCAGTAGGTAGTAGTCATCTTACCTCTCTGTATCTGGCGAGGTAAATCTTCAGCGAATCAGAGATTAACACAGATAATAGGGTAGACGAACACAAACCGAACTAGTAGCACACAGTAGAATGCGAAAAGCCAATGAAATTGCAGTTCAATCGAAAACGAAAACTTACTTGCTAATGTAGTTTCCGAAACGCAATGTCGCTGAGGAGGGGGAGTTCGGTGCTGCAAATCGACAGAGTCTGTGCGGAATGAGGTATGAAAGTGTGGGTTGGAGGGAAATGAAATTTGAGGGTATAATCGTACTTTCAATTGACTTCAAATCGTTTAAATTGGGTCATGTGCTTTGCACGTGACATTTAGACGGTAAGATTTGACAGAAACTTCACGGAGTAACCATTCAGTCACATTTTCAAACTTAAGTAACGTTTCAGTTACACAAAAAAAAATGAGTAACATTTTAATCACATGGGTCAAACATAAGTAACAGTTGAGATAATTAACCCTTAATTATTAGAGATAGAGTCATTTTCCTTCTGCATGTGAATTATTAAGATCCAACCTTGGTATTTCTTTATGCTCCAAGATTAAACATTTTAGGATGACAATGGCATGTAATCATAGATTAGGGTGATAGTTTCAGATAAGATGTTTATATTATGGTTTAGGAAAAAAAATACATAATGTTTGGTTATAGTTTCGGTAACAGGGTACTTATATTAAAATTGAAACTAATTATATTACTAAATAAAAAAATATTAATATATTACTTAATTTATTTGTTAATTTTGTATTGCTAATTTATTTGTTGTCATTAAATACCTATGTGAGCTTCATTTTTTATTTTATGCATATAATCAAAACCAACATTGTATAAAATATTAGCATTAATTTTAAAAGAAAAACAAAAACTCCGACAATGCACGAGAACGCATTTAACACCACTAGCAAGAAGAAGAAAAGCATATAGGGAGATGTGAATTAGCAGCCGTGTCTCCGTTGAAAAAAAGATGAACCAAACCTTACTTGGACCACAAAAAAGGCGAACAAATTCATACAATGATTCGATCCAGATAAATGGCGGGCCATTAGCAATAATTTATATATAGTAATTAACTCCTAATAAAGCATGCATTTTTCTAGTATGTCCTGTCTTGTGCCCGAGCCTTTGCCCAAGATCAGTCGGATTTTGTAAAGGAGTCGCTTTTGTTTTTACCCTTGGGCACACCATAAATAAAAGTAAGAAGATTAAATGTATGTGAGAACACTTAATGAGTGTCTAAACGTCTCCACCCCTATAATTTAGTTCAACCATTTATGGTAAGATAATGATCAAACTGATAAGAAGGACAACATACACTAGGGTCTAGGGTAATTGTCCTGGCTCATATCATTACTCTGTCAACCATGATCCGCTCGTCTTATAGATAACTCAGATAACCAGAGTATAATTTGGCTCTGCCATGGTCCAAGTAAAATGGGTATAAATATTAATCCACCTACCTCATTTGCATAATTACAGTCATTTACTCCCTCCACCCATTATATTGTTCTGCATTTACTCCTTCATTTCCAACGAACTCCGACTGACTTCATCATCGGAAGGGAAACAACGGGAACTTTCCAGAATTTCCTTCTGTGCAGGTCAGCGAAACAGCTAAAAAGACTCCAGTTTTCGTGATACAACATGTCCTATCTGATTGAAAGACTTATCATTAAAATTAAAGTAAAAAAAAACATGGTTTGTCACAGTGTTATTAGAACCGGATCGGTCTTCAAAACTAGTAGGGGGTCGGTTCCCAGTTTGGTCGATCTAACCTGGTTTGACGTGCGGTTCACTGTTCACAAACAAAAAAAAACTGAAAATACAATTACAAACTACATAGTCTCAAACACATACATAATTACCTCAAACTACATAGTTTCAAACACAAACAAACTGCATAGTCTCAAACATACACATTACTCTCAAACACAAGATAACACAACATAATTACCTCAAACTTTGAACATACATAACACAATATTCTCAAAATCAAACACAATAGGTCTAAACTTTAAACATAACTTCTAAACCGAAGAAGTTGGTCGGTCGAACCGAAGAAAACCACCCAAAAAATTTAAATCACCCCTAAAAACTAGAACCAGAAACGAAACGGATTTTAAAAAATTGTCTGGTCTAACCCAGTTCAATCACTGTTCATATGTATTTTAGTATTTTAATTGAATCCAACCGGACATGGGTCCGGTCCGATTATGATAACACTGGTTTGTCAAGCCAAACCGTTTCTTTGCAAAATAGTGTTAGTTGAGGGGGAAATTGCACACTGTCGCCTCAACTTTCACCTTTGAGAATGAGGAGTAGTTGGACCTCTTAATTACTACTACTTTAGTAGTGTGCACCCTCACCTTCTCTTTTTTTTCAACAAGTATAGAGATTTATTTTTGGACCCTATATTCTTACATTTTCGTACTTTTTAAGGAAGGAAAGGTAATTCTCGAGAGCTAGTCGTTGGTGGCCCAAACGTCCAGTTGGATCTTGCCCAAGAGCAACCATAGTGGAGCCCCGACTAGTTATTAGGATCGATTCACAACAAACATACTAAAATAAGATAAAAAAAGTTGCACATAAATGAGAAAAAACGCAGCTCCAGAACATAGACAAGAGAGTAAGAGAGGAATTAAGTTTTTCATGATAACACCCTTTAGAGGTAACCTCCACGGCGGTAAGTTTTTTTTTTATTGATGAAATACACTGTTACAAAATACATATATAGAGAGAAATATATTACAGCATAAATGCAGGTCAGGACTCCACAACCGCGAAGGTTGAACATTAATATATAAAATGAACATTACATATTAATCAAACTCCACAACGTATCACTAAAAATAATCATCTAAATCGACACAAACTTACTCATACTCAAATACGCTTTCAGTTTGGATCATCTAGGACCATTCTTCAAAAAAAAAAACCAGAATCCAAAAATTTGAACTTTATATTTTAGAGATAAAAATCGATATCAAGACCGAATTCAGTATAAAAAATCGTTCGAAATAGGTTTAGTTTAGACCTTTTTTTGTATGATAAAAATTGTCAATCAAACTACTTAATTTTTATGTAAAAGTTTTACAATGTGATTAAGTCATATTAATTTAAATATATGCAATCAAAACATTAATTAAATATAATGCATATATATTATAACTATATTTAATAAAATCGGGACGAACTCAGTCTAATCGGGAATGAGCCTGGCTGGCCTAACAAAACAAATGAATCTCAATCTTAAACTCGGGATGGAACTTTCAGAATGAGCCTGACCTTTCGATTTACCAATTTGTTTTTACAGCTTTTGAGTAATGGGTGGGAATGTATATACCCTCTAAGAAGGTTTGATTCCTTGACTAAGGAAAATTTGATAGGACCAAAATAAGAGAACTGAATTCCATAACAATTAAATTATTTTGAAGCTCAAAATAAATAGGCCACTCATTTTTAATATTTATAACAAAATTTAGTTTTACTCTTCAAGTTTATTTTAAGACAAATTTGTCCATATATAATAATCAATCGAGTTTATTTATTTTGTTAAATTCTTTTATTAAAACTTAACAAATTTTCAAAAATAATTTTTAAGAGAAAAAAAAAACAATTTTAATACATTATAAAGTACAAATGTGTTTTACCCAATAATAAAAGGCAGTGTTATAATAACCGACTCGGACCGACGGTCCGATCGGGAACCGAACCCCTATCCGGTTTGGTTCAGTTAAAAAACTGAATTTCATAGCAATAGTGTTTGAACTGGTCTGAATTAGACGGTTTTGCAAAAATTGGACGATTTGCGTTTCGTTTTTTTGGGATTATTTTTTTTTTTACATACCAATTTTTTTTCGAGTTAAACCGATTAATTTTCAGTTATTAGGTTTCCGGTTGATTAGATCAATCACCGTTTTTTTTAACAGTCGACCAGTTTGAAACTTAAGTTAGGTTTTGTAACTTTTTTTTTTGTTGGGATTAAACCGATTAGTTTTCAGTTATTAGGTTTTCGGTCCAATCACCAATTTTTTTTTAACAGCCAACCTGTTTGAGTTAATTATGTTGTGTTATATTGTGTTTGAGAGTAATGTGTATGTTTGGGACTATGCAGTTTGTGTGTTTTCGAGACTATGTAGTTTGAGGTAATTATGTATGTGTTTGAGACTATGTAGTTTGTAACTTTGTATTTTCAGTTTTTTTTTTTACTTATGAACAATGATCCACACATTGAACCGGGTTCGACCGGGTTGGACCAATCAAACCGATAACCGACCCATTCGTCGGTTCAAGGGTTGGTCCGGTTTTGATAACACTGATAAAATGATATTTTTACTTTCATTTATTTGTGGGTTAAACACCAAGGAGCTACATGAACTTTGGACGTTTTGCAACGAGCTACCCGAACTTTGGAAATTCAAAACGGGTTACCTCAACTTGGATGAATGTGCAAATAGCTACCTCCGTTCAATTTACCGTCAACTGTTGACAGAATTTCGTCGGAAATTGAACGGAGATAGCTATTTGCATATTCGTCTAAGTTGAGGCAGCACATATTAATTTTTTAAAGTTCGAGTAACTTGTTTGCAAAAAGTCCAAAGTTCATGTAAATCTTGTATTTAATACACTAGTATTAGTTATTTTAAAACTTAAAAGTAAAGCCTTCTAATGCGTTTCACGGCGGATGCGATCTTACTAGGAGTGTCACTTACGATGGAAAATGGATGGAAACAGATCATCATTGAATCAGACTCGGAGAAGATTATGAATCAAGTAAAGGGGAAAACGACAAGCTGGAAACATGAAGTCATTTGCTTGAGGATCATGACACAAGCGAATACGTTCGAAGAAATACAATGGTCAACAGTTAGACGGTCAGCAAACGAGTGTGCTAACTGGATTGCCAAACAAGCTAGATTGGGAGTGCGGTCACAACATTGGGTGTCACAACCCGTGCTCCCATTTTTATTAATTTTAAGTAAGGGTTGTAATGTTTTGAATGAAGATACATTGTATGAGAACTTGGAAGTTTCATGAAATGAATTATGAAGTTGATAAAAAAAAAGAAAAGAAAAGCGTTTCACGTGACACGCGTGCAGAGCTACTTTCATGGTGTCGGTCTACCAGGTCCAACCACTCCCACATAATTGGTACGGACGAATATCTGACGTGTCGCGCAGCTACTCTCGTACGGACAATAAGAGAGAATTCGAACCGGAAAGCCCCTTTGGTCGGACCGTCGACGGGGAGCCTATCCGAATCTCTGATTGGCAACCGACAGCAATGTTCGCCATTCGACGCCGCCATTAGCTACACCACCGGTAACCGGATCCAAAAGTTGTCAGTCACCTCCGCCACTTGTCGATCGACGAGGCTGTGCGCCACCCTCCGCTCTCTCAGGTGTAACTCTTCCCACATGCGAAATGACACCTATCCAATGGCATACTCCCACGTGTAAGATGCTCCACTATTCTCGATTGTTCCTCGTCTTTTCTTTACCTGGGATGGAGCAGCCTCTTCACTTTAACCGATGTAGAAAGATGTATTTAATATAGGGTTAAATAAGTTGTATATAAGTTTTTCGTTTGGGTAAAGATTCGTTGAAGAACTATGGCCAAAACAAAAAGAGATTTGTTGAAAAAGAAGTTATACAATAGTACCCTAGACGTTTTATAAATAGTTATCCGAATTTTGAATTTTTAAAAAAGGTTACCTCAACTTTGACACATGGAGTAAATAGTTATCTTCGTTAAATTTTCCGTTAAATATTGACAAAAAATGACGTTGCACCACATGATTGGTCCATAATTTTAAATATATATTATTTTTTTAAAAAGTACAAAAAAATAATTAAAAAACTGAAAAATTAATAGGGAAAATAAGAGTTAAACATAATATTTTTATTAAAAATAAATTATTATTTTTTTTAATTTCTTTTTCATATTTTCAATACAAAAATTATATTAAAAACTCTTATTTTTCCTATTAATTTTCCAGTATTTTTAGAATTTTTCTAATTTTTTTTAGTATTTTGAAAAAATAATATAATTTTTAAAATTATGGATCAATCATGTATTGTCACATCATTTTTCGTCTATATTTAATGGAGGTAATTATTTGCCGCATATATCAAAGTTGAGGTAGCTATTTGCACCTTCGTTCAAAGTTGAGGTAACCGTTTTTGAAAATTCAAAGTCCGCGTAATTATTTGTAAAACGTCTAAATTTCGGGCATCTACTTGGTAACTTTCTTCTTCAACATATTTAAAAAAAGGAAATTCTATTTGCAGACCATCGACTACTTTATACAAACCACTTTTGATGAAAGACTAAAATACCCTAATAGCATTTTACATATTTGTCCTTACCAATTTTAAGGAAATTAATTATTAAATCGACCTCATATTTTCGATATTACTAAATCGACCTCATATTATCAAAATGGTGAAAAATTATCATTCTAGCAAGTTTTGAACCCTAGACCTCTTACATACTAGCTAAAAGTTTTACCACTATACTAGTAATTCCAATTGTTTTTTTATTTACTTCAAATATAGTTATTGAAGCAACTCTCATATTATTGTAAAATTACTTATTTTTCAATCATTTAAAAAAAATTGATTAGTAGATACATAATTAAATTAAAACTACAATTAAACAAACAACGTTGAACAAATATTGATTACTAAAGAGCATCAATAAATAAACAATTGGAATTACTATATTTGAGAGTTGCTTCAATAACTATATTTGAAGTAAATAAGAAAGCAATTGGAATTACTAATATCGTGGTAAAACTTTTAGCTAGTATGTAAGAGGTATAGGGTTCAAAACTTGCTAGAAGCATAATTTTTCACCATTTTGATAATATGGGGGTTGATTTAGTAACTACGAAAATATGAGGTCGATTTGATAATTAATTTTCTTAAAATTGGTAAGGACAAATATGTAAAATGCTATTAGGGTATTTTAGTCTTTCAATAAAAGTGGTCTGTATAAAGTAGTCGATGGTCTGCATGTAGAATCTTCCTTTAAAAAAATAAAATATTTTTATGTTCACCAAAGTGGGTAACTTTCTTCTTCGACAAATCTTTACCCAAAAGAAAAACTTAGCCAAAAAAATAAATGGCCAAAGTTGGTAATTTTTATGGATAGAATGGATGCTTAGCTTAAAAAGAATAAATTATACACATGTTCATTCTTTATTAATAATAATAAATTATACGATGTTACAAGCATAGTGCAAGCACTTAGCTTGTGATCTATTTTTAAATATATTTAAAAAGAATATTTATTTTTGGCCAATATTTTTAAAAAGAATATAATTAGGGCAAATTCGTAGGTTTTCTTTGATTTCAACTAGGGGTGATCAAAAAAGACTGTAGGACCGAATTCCCGACAAGACCGGCCCGAGACCGGCCCGACTAGGACCGAGACCGACTAGGACCGAGACCGAACGGGCGGTTTTTTTTCTTCAAGGTCGGTCTCGGTCTCGGGCTTTTTTCCCGAAAGCCCGTTTAGGACCGGCCCGGACCGAATGTATGTGTATTTGAGATTTTCATAATACCACACCGAAAATAATGTGGATTTTGGAGGTTTTCTATCTCTATAAAAGGTGCATCTTGATAAATTTACTAAAGAATATAGAGAGTTCATAGTGTTTTTTTGAGAGGTGAACTATTCATTCGCCTTTTACTAAAGAATACCGTGAATTCATAGTTTTTTTTTGTTTTTTTGGTGTAGATTCGGTCCAGGACCGAGACCGGCCCGAGTCAAGAAAGACCGACTCGGGCGGGCTTTTTTGGCCGAGGTCGGTCTCGGTCTCGGTCTTGGTCCTCCAAAAGGCAAGACCGAAATTTCGGTCTCGGTCTCGGTCTTGCCTTCAGGACCGGACCGGCCCGCCCATGATCAGCCCTAATTTCAACCCAAGTGATGATGAAACGAAAGCCACTCACTCATTGTCTCTCTTCCAGAAATTTCCCAAGAATTTTATTTTTTCTGGACATTTCCGGTTCGGCTAAGATCTACATATTCTTTTTCTATTAGTAGAAACCTTAATGTTGGAATTGCAATTATTATTTGATAAATACCCCTCAAGTTTTCACTCCTCTCTTCTCCTCTTCTTCACGTCTCCACTTTCCATTTCTGTGCTTTATCTCCTTCCTCAGGTAACTTACTTCTCTTCTCAGTTCTTATCCCTTTCACTTCACAGAGACCGAACTGACCCATTCATCGAATCTGCAGCTGTATCGTTCCATCGATCGGGATTCGAAATGGTGAGGGGAAAGACACAGATGAGGCGGATTGAGAACGACACGAGTCGTCAAGTTACATTCTCGAAGCGAAGAAACGGGTTACTGAAGAAGGCGTTCGAGCTTTCGGTGCTTTGTGATGCCGAAGTTGCACTCATCATCTTCTCCCCGAGAGGGAAGCTCTATGAATTCTCAAGCGCAAGGTATTTATACGTATTTCATGTATATATATATATATAGGGTGTAGAGAAGTCAATTAGGTCATATATACCCATAAATTTATAATTTTTTTAAAGTTTTCGGGAATATTTTTTTACTTTCTTAGAAGACACAGTATAAATTTTCCATCTTGGTAAAAAAAAAGATATATTTTCTCAAAATACCACATACACATACCTAAAAACTAACAAAAGATTCACCAATTCAATGTCTACCCTACTATAGTACTATATATAGAACATGAGGTGGGTATTGGGAGGCAGAAATAGTACAAATTTATGGGGCAACATGTGGTAGATCTGTTTGTCTTGTTGATTACCATATGTGGCAACAAATTATGTTATTTATTGATGTTTCTCATTATATCTTATGTGATTGATTGATCATCCCAAAATTGAGTTTACCTCCAGTACTATCGATGTTTGTAGGTATTAATTCCATAATCGTATATGAAGATAAATTAAAGATTAGACTGAATTGTTAATATTTTTAGTTTCAGCAAACAATTTTCAAAATCTGCATTTTTTTAAATAAAATTACTAACAAGAAAATGATATAATTTTCAAGAGACTGACAACTAATGAAAAGGGAATCTTAATGTGGACCACTAATCTAGATCAATGTTACCAATCTGTACTATTATATACTTTAAACATGTTTTACTCATATAATAATGTCTAGTTTTTTTTTTTGGTAGAATAATAATGTCTAGTTAATCGGTTGATTATCTGCTGATTAGTTAAACCATTAGCTATATTCAAAGATGGATCTGCTTCTTTTGTACTAATGGGACCAAAGCTCCTTTCATCCTCACATTTGCTTTAATGTGTGACTGCACATTTTTATGAACAGTATAAAGGAGAGTTTATTAAGACTAAGAACACTCTAGAAGAAGTAGCTATGTTTTGGCTAAGTTTTTCTTTGGTGAACATAAAAATGTTTTGTTTTAAATATGTTGAAGAAGAAACTTACCAAATATATATACATTTTTATGAACAGTATAAAGGAGAGTTTAAGTACACTCTAGAAGAAGTAGCTAATATTGATATTTTATTGCTTAAAGGAAGGCACATGAGATGATGAGAACAATGACTTCTCCATTTTCGATGTTGTGTAGTCTTAGATCTAAAAAAATGTATTCATTTTCTTGATATGGTTTTCGTTTCTAGTTTGAACCGAACTATCGATCGGTATCAGAAGAATGCCAAGGATCTAGGTGAAAAAACTATGGACAACAATATGCAGGTAATTAATTATAACATTTTGCATCCTACAATATGCAGGTAAATTAATCCTTGATTAGGCAACTATAATGTCTTAGTACCATAATGTAGGAGTCGAGCGAAAATATCTCCGAAATGGTGAAAAAGCTAGAGCTTCTTCAAGTCTCTAAGAGGTTCGATATCGAGTTCGATCATTTCAAAAAAATTTGATCTTGTTTATGAGAGTTTATTATTGATTTATCACTGTTCTGGTGATCCTGCAGAAGGCTTTTAGGAGAAGGTTTGGATTCATGTTCTGTGGAGGAGTTACAGCATTTGGAAAACCAGCTGGATAAGAGCTTAAGCAAGGTTAGGGCTAAAAAGGTAATTCTACTATATGTATATATCATCACGACAAACCTCAGCCGGACTAGGGTTGTCGATGGTTAGGATATGGTACGGGTATCACAAATACTATAACATACCATATTTTTAAACCACATACCATAACCATACGTGTACAATTTTCAATACTATAATCATTAAAATAACCGTGCTTATTAACCATAGTTTACCCGTATAACTTCCATTATTTAGTATATATTAGTTTATTAATAATAAATACTTATTATATTTATATAATAACTATGGTTATAACATGGGTACAACTCAAATACCATAACCATTATGAGTGGAAAATTCATCACTATAACCGTAACACACTATAATGCTACGTTTAACCATATCAAACAGTAATAATTATAACCATATTTATGAGTTTTTATGAGTGGAAAATTCATCACTATAACCGTAACACACTATAATGCTACGTTTAACCATATCAAACAGTAATAATTATAACCATATTTATGAGTTTTTCACCAGAACATTACCGCCTGAGCCCGTAGGATGTTTTAGTTAGCGGCATATTTCAGTGAGGGCTAAAAAGGTAATTCTACTTTATGTTTATGCAGAATAACTTAATGAGGGAAAAGATTGAGCTTCTTAAAGCAGAGGTAATTATTATTTTTCCATATTTTCATTACATATATGACACGACATTTATGTATTGTTGACTTCGACAACGTGTAATGAATCACTATATATACTTTCGGAACATGTTTGTAGGAGAAAAGGTTGTTGGAAGAAAACAAGAAGTTACGTGGCAAGGTACGATGATGAATGTTATTGTTCAGATTGCATCTCATATACAACATACTGATGATTTTCGCAACTTGATCTATATGAAGCTCGAAACCGAACAGCTGCAGCCATCAGGAAACATGGGATGCAGCCATCAGGAAATACTGCAGCTCAGATCGGGGAGCCCAGATGTGGAGACAGAGTTGTTCATCGGTCCGCCTCATGATGTTCGGAACATTTTTTCTCGTAACTAATTACGATAACAAATGTTATCGATCGACTATCGGATCTTATTATTAACATTTGGTGTGTACTACTTGATTATGTTTGGTTCTTGATGGACAATGATTTGTCTCACTAAGTGAAAAAATGTTATTTTTCTTATAGTTGTCAAAATGATGACAATTTCAGTGAATGAGTTGACCACTTTGCTGATTGTTTTGCCCACTTTGGTAAGTGACTTTGTGTTTACCACTTTGCTGAGTATTTTGCCCACTTTAGTCAGAAGTGAGTGACTTTCTCACTTTCATTGGTGAGTAACTTGCCCACTTGTTGAGTGGTTGTGATTGACCCGAAAATCTCAATTCTCAACTAATGATTTGTCTCACTAAGTGAAAAAATGTTGTTTTTTCGGGAAAAGAATGTTGGGTGATGAAATAAGTTTATGACTTTGGATCGATCAAATAAGTTTGCGACGATACAGCGCATCGCTTGAGTCAAGAAATTCTAAGTGTAAATTTTACAAATTTACATTATGAAATAATTCTGTATGTTATTTCCGCTAATGATAGAAAGGAGCATAGCCATGCTCGATCACGGGTGCGGTCCTAGTCCCTGAAGCAGTAGGAGCCCTAACATGACCCACCATTGACACTTGCAATGCTTCCTCTTCATAAGCTCTCCTCTCCATCGCTTCCCTCTTCGACCTGTTCTTGGCCTTAACGAGCATCGCCACCATTAACAAGCTCAGCAAGAAGATCCCGAGAACCGCCCCGACCGAGCTCCCAACCACCACCTTCCACCAAGTCTCCCTATTCCTGTTTTGCACTGCTGGCAGCTCGGTGAGCAGACCGAAGTGCCCGTGACCCTGAACTGAGCAGACAAGTGTTGCCACCGGGGAGGAAATGACAAGCTTTTTATCGGCTTGGAAAATCGCGCAAAAGGGGACCATTGCAGGGTTCTGGTGAGTCTGTATCGATCCGGTGAAATTGACCAAAATAGGGTTTTCACCCGCCACGAGTCCGAGTTGGAGGGGGACAGTTCCGGGGACATTGATGTCGGTTCCACCATTGTAGGCTAAGATTCCTAGGACTGGAGAGACAAGTTGGTACCCTGAGAGGTCATAGTTGGAGTAGAACATGGAGGACCAGTTAAACCCTAGGACTTGCCTAACCACCAAGACCCTCTCCGCGCAGGGTTGGACCGTGATCCCGACTCCTAGGTGGAACTCCTTGATGTGAGCCCCGTACCTGCTCAGACTCCCACATCTATACCTGTTACAAAATACCACATCAAACACTCATTTGCCATTTTACAAGGTTAACTTTTTTAAGAGATATTTTACCTGACAACATCGACCTTGATGTCTGACAAATTCTTTGGCAGTTTCAGCTGTCGGAGCTGACCTGTCTTGAAGTAATGCTTCCTGTAGGACTCGAACACCGAATCTCGGATAAGGAGATCGAGGAGACTCATCGACTTAATCTCTTCCGCTCTAGTTTTAGTGGATCGCAATGAGAGAAGTAGAGCAATGGCTATTGCTTTGAACAAGACAAACTCCAAGTGGATCTCATGGTTGGTGTGTCTCTTGAGCTTCAAAAGACTTCCTCCCATGGAGGTTCTTCTGTAGTTATAGATCTGAGGAAGAAGTGGAGATAAAGATTCGACTGTTTGAGGAATCGAGTGTGTCTTGTATCTGGGTTGGTTACATCAAAAGTAATCTTCTACTGCAGACTCTTGTCTGTTTTTATGGAGAG
The DNA here is from genome assembly GCA_946814005.1 of Chamaenerion angustifolium. NCBI lineage: Eukaryota > Viridiplantae > Streptophyta > Magnoliopsida > Myrtales > Onagraceae > Chamaenerion > Chamaenerion angustifolium. The sequence goes on along the minus strand of OX328269.1, from coordinate 35,645,654 downwards.
AGATTTGAAACGTCCATACAAAAACATATACAGCTTTTGTGAAAAAAGGTTGCCATTTTTCAAAGAGACTTCGATGGAAATGATGGCTTTAGCTAGCTAGCATATATAACATAGGGCTCTATAGAACTAGAAGTCTAGAAGAGTGGAGTAAAAAATCTATCTTTAGAAGTAAATTAATACTTATAATGTTAAATAAGTGGGTAAATAACAGGGGTAATGAGTGTAATTCAAAGATCAAATATATTTTCAATTTTACATCAAATGGTTGGGTGCATGGTCAATATCAGTGAGTTGAAAAGAGCAAGTTTTTAAAGAAAAAGAAAGAAGCCTTTTATTTTGGTCAAATGTAATGTAAAAGGAAAGCTTAACATTGTCTAATAAAGAAAGAAATCAAAGGTAAAGCAGGGTTGTAAAGGGAGGTAGAGTGAGATGGTCTGTTGGGAGAAATGATGTCAGTGGTATGATGAACATGGCATGCTTAGGACTTAGGAGTGGGAGTGAAAGGGAAGGAGAGACAAATGCACATTCAAGTAATTAATGAATTTAATATATATATATATTTCCAATCAACCATATTTAGCTGAAAAATCGTAAAATGATTATTTATAATCGTATCAAATCATTTAATTTATTTATTTTGATATATTATTCATTAATTATGGCGACTAGTCCAACCCAACATATCTATTTATATAAATTTTAAATTATTTATTTTTATCCGATATGAAACGTGGTATCATAATTATACTTCACGAATATGTTCTAAACTTCGTTGTTAGAAATAGTCACTTCATATATATAATAGTTGTGTTTATTTCGGTGTTTTATGTGTACATGTATTTTAAAGTCGTTTTAGTATAGTTAATTAATTGTGTTTTAAGTACAAAAATTATTTAGATACAAGATATGTTTAAATTAAGTACATATATTAATTTAAAATAATCTTTATTTTTTTAAAAAAAATATTTCATGTAAGAAACTCTAACTTATTTAGAATTATCCAAGTTTATTTAATAAAGTTTTAAGATAATTCACATTGTGTTCTGTCGTTACCATTATTCTCCACTATCCGCTACCATTGTGTTGAGCTGATATGGGCAAATTTGCCAACCAAGTTCTAAGATCAGTGACTAATCTGTATACTTGATTATTTGGGGGACTTAAATAAGAAAATAGTTTATGTTTTTTTTTTTTCTCTCTCAGGAATGGGTCCAGTGATTCTTGCAAGTCAAACAATCGAGTACGTCATGGGCAGCATTAGGAGATTTTTCTTAATCTTTCCCATCATTTATTTTTTATCTAATCCAAATTTTCAGCCAATGCCGTAATGCCAAGTGTACGTCAAGATTAATTAAGTACCATGATAAATAATCATACATATAATGATTTGAAATGGGTGTCTTCATATATATATATGTCCCCATTGTTTCACTTTTACACAATCTAATTCTCAAAGAAACGATACAAAAGGAGTTTCTTTGGAATAATGGCACATCAAAGACGTTAATGGAAATTGATCGAAAGCTGCAGGGTGGTTTTGTAATTATTATATTGGTCTTGTTAATGGAAATTGGCATTGCCGTTGTATGTCATTCCAACTTGCCAGTTGGAAGGGGCAACATTGTACAGAACAACGGTCTGTTGGGTGGTTAGGGAAGTGACCTTAAAAGACAAGGCTTGTCCTCCCAATGCAGAGAAGGCTTGATATGAAGCGCCCCAATTGTGGCTCATGCTGATCCAGCCGGTCTTACTTCCCTTAACCCACATAGTCGAGACGTCTCCGGACCCGCCCACATTCATCACATACGCGAGTAGCCAGTACCCGTTACCTTGGAGTTGGAATCGGATGCCACCCGTCCTCGGGCACGGAACCCTAGAAGATCAATTATTAGTTACTATCAATCAAAGTATCGTAGTTATAGTTAATATGATCAATTTTAAATTAGAGTTAATTATTAAAAAACAAACCAAACATCGAGAAAAAATCATACTGATTTTTATTTTCATTATGTTTGAACAGTTTTTTTCAATGTTTGGCGGGTTTATTAAGTCGTAATACCATTTTCTTATAATATTTCAACTAATGTTTACTTAATAACTCCCTCAAACATTGAAAAATTCGTTCAAACATAATGAAAATTTGAGGTAGATTTGTTGTTTGCTCAATTCCAAAAGTTTAGTTTGTTGTTTGTAAAAAAAAATTGAGTTTGCTGTTTTTTTCCCTCAAAGTTCGGTTTTTTTTTTTTGGTAATTAACCATTTAAACTATTATAGTACCTTCTGTAATTGATAGGCACAATACCCGCTTTCCATTGCGCGATTTTCATGAAGGCGGGTTTGGCCATGTCGAAGTGGACTCTTGGCGGGTTGCACCACCCGCCATTGTTCGAGTCTTGAGCCCAGTTAGGGGGGCATAGGTTTGTGGCAGTTATCGTGACATATGGACTCCCTGCATAGCACCATTTCGACTGCGTACACTGTATCTGATAACATTGTCCGCACCCGTATCCATTCTTAAATAGAGTAGAGCTTAATGCAGCCGTATTTGTTCCGTATCCAGACGTGTATAAATTACCATACCCGCAAGCTCCACCTGCATATTAATCAACAACATTGTTAAGTTGCGATTCCATAATAGATATAGATAGATAGATAGATAGATAGATAGATAGACCCATTGTCTCCGAGGCGGTCTCATCGCCGTAAAAAGTTGCATGGGCTAGTGACCATGCAGACCCTTTGTATGTCGTCGGTGCCGGAGCGTAATAAGCCGCCATGGTTACTCGTGAAGTGATAGACCACGCAAATACCATGACTAACAAGTTAAATGTTGTTGAAGCCATGATTTGCTCTCAAGCTCCTTTCTAGGGTTTCTAGGGTCTTCCTCTAGATGTATGTATGTATGTATGTATGAAGTTATTATCTGCATTTAGCAGTATTGTGCTACTCTTATAGGAAGGTTTACGAGATTAGAAAGTCTCCCTTCGTGACACCCACGACAAAATATTGTTTAGTCGTGGAATTTTGGATGCTACAACGTGATTACCGCTATATCAAAATAGTCAACCTCTTTTTCTCAACGTTTTTGATGGTCAGCAGTTAGTAAAACACCTTTTATAGTTTAGATTTCCTTGAAAACTACTAGTTGTTAGTAAAGAGGGAAGTGTTACGGTTCGAGAATTTTAATCATTTAAAATGAGACGTTCATTCCCTAAGAGGGGTTAATTACTAGGTTCGATTGATTTTCCTATGCGCAAGCCGTGACTATTAATTAAGGTGTTACATGTTAATAGTCAAGGAAGGTTGAAAACCCGTTGTTATATTTTAACGAGTTGTGGACACTTTAACGATGAGTTATAGAGAATGACATTGGGCATAATGACGGTTGATGCAACCTTGGTGTGGTGTAGGGCTAACATAAATACTTTTGAATTGCAAAAATTCACCATAAACACAATTAAGTATATGTATCTAATTTGTTATTATTTGTAAATCACTTGTGAATTTTAAAACTTAATTGTAGAATTAAAATATAAATTTTGTGGATTTCATATAATGTTGTTTTGTGTCTTGTAAGACTACTTATGTCACGATTAAGACTACTTAATCGTGTGCGTAGCTTGTGATCTGTTTTATAATCGTGTCGTGTTCGTTTTTGAGTTTGTTGACACATAAAACATATCCATTTACACACGATACAAATAATAACACAACAGACATAAATTACCACCCCTAGTGAGTTGTATATCACATGAGTTTATTTAGTTAAACGCTTTATAAACTCCAAGCCCTTATCTACAAATTCAACGGTTCTCAACGTTTTTTATGGTAACTCTCCTTGCCTAGTAATCTGATTTGTAATCGAAATTTAACATTCCTCCATTATATAACAGCATAGGCAAGGACAAGCATCTGCAACTTTTTCTCATATATAATTCACAAGCCTGTATTATGTATGTATATAAATGACAGTACATCAAACACTAGCAGATATGGACATGGATACAAACACGGCATGTTCCTCGGACCTCTACAAGGAAGAACCAACCAACCCTATCCTGACTGCTCCCTTTAATCAGGCAATGTAATCAACCGCGACTTGGAGTCAAACACTAATACAGTTTCACAGCTGAATCAAGCAAAAATTGAATTAGATTTTCAGAAAATAGAGTTCTTCATCTGCAGGAAAAACGAATTAGATCCTTACTTTGAGCACTTTAGGTTATTTGTGTTGCCGCCGTTAGGAATTGACAGGATGGTGCCAAAGAAAGAGGTGTTCTCGGTGCCACAGTTCGGACACGGACCCTGAAACAGAGTAAAGTGTTGAAGACACTGTGATGTGGGAATACCACACCGGTGGTTTCTCCAAAAATTAGGCACCATATATACAACAAGGCTCCTCCTCCTATCACCAATTAGTTTTAGGATAAAATCTGAATTGTATAATGTGGTTCCTATTTGGGTGTGGCTCAACCCCGATATTAAAATTTAACATAAAGATTATGTTTTGCTTTGACGGTCTTGGGTTGTTTCCCGTTGTGGTGGGCTTGTTGTGTCCCGTTTATTCCACATACCAGAGTTCGGGGCGGGCCTGGACGTGAGAGGGGATTTGTTGAGTCCCAACCCGTCTGGATTAAAATGTGTCGGTGCCGTGCCTTAATCACAGTGCGGGGGAGTGTTGAAGACAATGTCAATTGGTTTTAGGATGGAACCCGAGTTGTATAATGTGATTGTTATTTTAAATATTAAAATTTAACATAAAGATTATGTTTTGCTTGGAAAGCAAGTAATTGATTTAGAGGGGGAAGAGGGATTTAACCTTTAGGATGAGGAAATCTTTAATGACCACGTTTGTGAGAACGCTCGCCAGGTAGACAATGGCAGGAACAGCAGCAAACCATGTAAAGATGAAGCTAAATGGCTCTGGAAGCTGCAATGCCAAAAAAAGTAGTTAACTTGTTCACCAAGAAACCAAAAGTAGTTAACTTGTTCACCAAGAAACCAAAAAGGGTCAAGAAAAATCGGTATTTACCTCCAAAAGATACGTAATCTCGAATCCTGTCAGATCGTCCAAGAAAAAGAACCTAATTGAAACACAATAAGAGGAGGATTAGGTATTTGACACAACGTAAACCCTAAACCCTAAAAACACGACATGTTGAGGAACACAGTCTTACAATCCAAGTGCCACGACAGTTGCAGGGACATTCAACAAGAACATCTTGAGATAATCAACTGATAGATCACTGTAAACTTTCCGACTTCGGAGACTGCACCGTGGCCCTTCAGCAACAATCTCACTACCTTCCGCCTTGTCATGATATTGTACCAAATCAGAGAAATCAATAATCAATTCCATCATTTTCTCAAATCCAAGTTCGCAATGGATCACTAACCTTCAATCGCTGTTTTAATTGATCGAATTCTTCATCACTTAAGATTGGTTTGCCAGAAACATAGGCCATTGAAGCCTCCAGAAAACGCTGTTCATCAGAACCTGCAAATTCAGTGATTCGAAAAAATTAAGTTAAGTTGAATCGAGAGATTATTGAAGAGGATAAGAACGGAGTTTACTTAGCATGACAACACTGCTTCCTTCCCACATCAATTCTTCCTTCAAATTATCGAATTCTTCATTCGACATGACTGCTTTTCCCTCGTAATAAAATGACTGTTTGAAACAACAAAAGTTCGAGCTTTTAACTACATATCATCGACAACTTAACTAACTGACCTAAAAGCTCGATCAATGAGGACATGGGAACCTAATAAAATCATAAAAACTGCACCCAGCTTGGTAATATTTATCAAATACCAAAAAATATGAAATCGATTCAAGCTCCTTACTTGCATGGCCTGAAGAAACTCTTGTTCAAGTTCACCAATCGACTTCTTCGCTTTCTTGTCTATGCTACAGTAAGGCAGAATGTTACTATCTGTTTCTTCTTCTCCTACCTTGCCTGAGAGCACGAAATGAACCAGTCATAACCACACAAAACGCATTCGAAATGCAATCCCAAATTCCTACACACGTTTCTTTCATGAGTTCACTAACAAATTCTGCTCGAACTCGATTAAGTTCTGCAATTTCAAGTTTTCCATTTTGCAACTGGAATTCACTTCTTCATGAATTAGTCCTTATTTACTGAAATTCAACAACTTATACTTCGAAATGATTGAGAACTCACTAATTAGTGCAGTACAAGTTCCAATCGACATCAATCAATAGGTCTATGACCGAGAGAGACACTGACCTTGCTGATCAGCGGTGGCTTTGAGCGGAAGCAGAAGTGTTCTTCCCCGACGAACCCATACCTGATTTATTCCATGGAAGGACCTAACCTTAGATGGAGAGACCAGTTGCAGAGACGAAGATAACGAAATTGCGGGCTTCCGATTGGGAAGACCAAAGAGGCGATTGCACGTCACAGTGGCCCCTAACTTGCTCGCCATCAAGATCGAGCTCAATGCTGCTGATCGCGTCCTCTGATGGAAGAGGAGCTGGGAAGGTGTTGCTGAACTGTGGCCAATGGGTGAAAGATCTCATTTTTCATTTTTTTCTGAAGAGATTTGATGTTTGGAAGTGAAAGAGGGACAGGTTGAAGATAAGGCAGCAAGCAGTGTGTGGAGGGAAATGCAACCGCTTTTTTTGTCTTCTTGTTTCCTGGGGATTTAAATTTAACACTTTTGGATGAATTTTCTGAGATGTTTGTGGTCGGTTTCCTAATAAATTTTATCTCGGGGACCATATTGCCAAAAATTAAGAGAATTCACAAATATGTTACGTAAATAGGAAAAAGTCCCAAAATAATCCAATATGTGTGTCATTTTTCAATTCAAAATATTTTAAATGGTTCAACATGTTTGAAAACGATAACAGATCATTATGTCACTTCTCCGTTCAAAAAATTTATTAATTACTTTTTAAATTTATAAAATTAATTGAATATTTTTTCAAACATTACAAGTATACCTTACAAACTTATATTAAAGTTATAATTAAGTTCTGACTTGATTCAGATCCAATCAAGGGTCTTATGCTCTGAATACGAGCTCAAACCTGGTTGCTTGAGGTTATGGAGTTACTTTGGGTTCGTATCCGGACCATAATGTTGGTTCTTGGTAGTCTTCTAGTCTTTGACTTTGCTCCTAGGCTGGTTCTTCTTCCCCTAGGTGATCTGCAATAAGCAAAATTTGGGTGTTGCCCTTTGTTTCCCCCTCCAATAACTAAGTTAATAAAGTTGTTCAAGAATATGTGTGTACGTCATAGAGTTGATTACCTGATACATAGTGTAAAGTTGGTGCAGTGAGTGTTCTTCCAGTTAAGGTTGTACCCTAATCAGTATTTTCAGCTGACTGAAAATTAAATAGGGTTGATATCAAGTCAGGGGTCCAAAATATCAACGAAGTATATCTGGTACGTCAACAAAGTGTGCTAGGCTAGTACGCTTGATATCCTCATTAAATGCCCACAATCCATGGAGTCAGGTTGTCAATGAGTCCCTTAATACTTGAGAGCAACGCCTTATAAGAACATCAGGTGACGCCTAGGTTGGAACTCCCATTACATAAGACCTGCAGTTGAAACTCCCATTACATAAGACCTGCAGTTGAAACTCAAATGGAGCGACAATCAATTGGATGAGGTTCGGCTCCAACCCAATTCCAGAGTTTTAGTCTTTTAGACAACTGAGCCCCAATAAGCTCCAATTGGGAGGTTCTATGCCAAATCAAGTTGCCAATTTTTAATATTTAAAGTTGCCTCCATTTCGATCGGTCTCCACTAAGCAACTGCATTTAATGGCATCCCTTTAAGTATAATATACCTTATAGATATCTGTGTTATTGACTGTGAGTTGCAGAAGCACGAGCCACCAACCGTAACTGTCTCTCGCTCTACTTCCCCAGACGTAACGTCGTCTTATAATTCCCCATCGTCTGCATGCTATATATAGGATCATGTGCAAGTGCAACCCTCGAGGCAGCGAAGTCATATATATTCGAAGGTTAATTACCAAAAAAAAAAAACCGAAATACAGAATAATTTTATTTTATTTTTACAAATAACAAACAAAACTTATTAAAATTAGTAATCAACAAAACTACTTAAAATTGCAGTTATACATGAACGGATATTTCTAATTTGGACCGAATAATTTGTCAGATTTCATCTATAATATTGTTATTGCACTTATAATTAGACAAATCACTCCGTTCAAATTAGAAAAATTTGTCCAAACATAATGATAATTTTAGATATATTTATTGATTGATAAAATTATTAAGTTTGCTTTATTTTTTGTCAAAAAAGAAATTTGATTTGTTAATTCTTTGTATTTTCATAAAAAAAATTGGTGTACTTTTTAATAATTAACCTTATATTTAATTTAACTATTTAAATCGAAACTTCATACCCGTAAACTATAATTATCATCCGTTAATGAGTGGTTTTGCTGTGTAATTTTATTTTTTTATAGTAATTATTTATTTGGTTGCACAAAAAACTAATGTGTAAGTATTAATTAATCAGATATTTTCTTCTTCAATTTTCTATATCCAGATTAGGGTTGGAATAAAACTATTAAATTTAATAAGTTTAGGAAATTTATATTTAATCAAACCTTTTTTTCCATTTATATATAAGACGACATTCACCTTCTATTATCAGAACTGCTAATTTTATCAAATATAGATTTTAGTCCAAACAAGATTTCTCTAATAATAGGGTCTGTCGTGGGTGGTCCTTGCCCGGCCCGTGCTTTTCAACCTTACAGTCAGCTCGACGGCAGATTAGGGTCAGCTGGGAAGTGCCATCACGTGCTCAACTTAACCCCCACTTCTGCATGTTACGTTGGGTCATAGAAGTTCTATAAAACCCTAGAAATATCGATTTCTTAGACAGTCTTTCCGATATACAGTCAAACTAGTAAACTTAATTACTAGCAAGGTTTCATTTTCACAAAACATGGCCTCTGTGATGGTGCCTAGGGTTGAGAGCTTGGCTAGCAGCGGCATTCTATCCATCCCCCAGGAGTACATCCGGCCAAAGGAGGAGCTCACGAGCATCGGCAACGTGTTCGAGGAGGAGAAGAAGAAGGACGGACCCCAGGTCCCGACCATCGACCTCAGAGACATCATGTCTGAGGACGAGGTGGTCAGAGAGACATGTCGGGCCAAGCTGAAGCATGCCGCCGAGCAATGGGGAGTCATGCACATCGTGAATCATGGCATACCCGATGAGCTGATCGAGCGTGTTAAGAAGGCCGGAGAGACCTTCTTTGAGCTCCCGATCGAGGAGAAGGAGAAGCACGCCAACGATCAGGGCTCGGGGATGATTCAGGGTTATGGAAGTAAGCTGGCTAACAATGCCAGTGGGCAGCTCGAGTGGGAGGATTATTTTTTCCACCTTATCTTCCCTGAGGATAAGCGTGACCTATCTATCTGGCCGAAAACGCCTAGTGATTACAAGTGAGTATAACATAGAACATTTAATACGTAGTTTAGTCATAAATGTTAAGATGACTTAAGAGTATACCGGTCGCCTTTACTCACAAGTTCGGACTTTTGAGACAGTTGGTTAAGGCGTACGTCTTAAGTCTCACATGGTATCAGAGCGCGCATGTTCAAATCCTGGCGACGTTGAAAATATTGATACACTCCCATTAAAGGCCGAGGTCGGGCACAAAGCCCATGGGTAAACCGATATTCATAAACATCAGTTTAAGGGAGGATTTTAAGATGACTTAAGAGTATACCGGTCGCTTTCACTCACAAGTTCGGACTTTTGAGACAGTTGGTTAAAGCATAGGTATTAAGTCTCACAATAACCATGCAGTTTATAACACACACTAACCCTATATGAACTTCGATATTCTAGGAGTGCAACCGAAGAGTACGCAAGGCTGCTCCGTGGCTTGACCACGAAGGTCCTCTCGGCCCTATCCCTGGGTCTAGGCCTAGAAGAGGACCGGCTCGAGAAGGAAGCAGGTGGGATTGAGGAGATGGTGCTACAGATGAAAATTAACTATTACCCAAAATGCCCACAGCCCGAGCTAGCCCTAGGGGTGGAGGCCCATACTGACGTAAGTGCACTCACCTTCATCCTCCACAACATGGTCCCGGGTCTGCAACTGTTCTACGAGGGCAAATGGGTCACTGCCAAATGTGTGCCTAACTCCATTATCATGCACATTGGCGACACCGTTGAGATTCTAAGTAATGGGAAGTATAAGAGTATACTCCATAGAGGGTTGGTCAATAAGGAGAAGGTGAGGATTTCATGGGCATGTTTCTGCGAGCCTCCGAAGGAGAAGATCATCCTTAAGCCATTGCCGGAGATGGTGACGGAGACCGAGCCCGCGCTGTTTCCTCCTCGTACCTTCGCGCAGCATCTGCAGTATAAGCTGTTTAGGAAAACGCAGACTCTTAACTAAGCTTTAGCGACGCTTTGATTATGTTACTATTCCATTGCCTTTCTTATGTTGTTTTAGTTCTCTTATGTCGGTAGAGGTGGGATTACTCGATGTGTCGTCTGTTTCTACAAACATTGCAATAAAAATACAGTAATACTAATGTCTGATTCTTCTTCTAAAAAAAAAGTGATAGTAAATAGTAAATTTGGTTTGGCTAGGTTAGGTTAGGTTAAGTTGTGCTGTAATATATAAAGGCTAAATTGTCACTTTCACCCCATCATTTGAGCAAATTAACCTTAAATTCGTTCAATTATTGCAATGGACCTTAAGAGAAGATATGGTCAGAATCCAAACCACGAATTCTTCAGTTAAGTCTGACATTTAAGTTGAATTGACAATTTTACCCTCATAATAAATGAAATCTATCTTATGTTATTGTTTTGTTCTGGGGACAGCAAACGTGGAGGTTATCACTTACCAGAGAAGGAAATACACCACACATCAAGATTCAAGACTAGTAGATGATGGATGTGCATACATATCAACTTCCACCACGATATAAAAAGGTTAGTCTTCTCTCCACAATTCTCTCCAACGTGTTTTGAAAAATAATTGAAAAAGTTATGAAAAATGTATTTCTCAGTTCTCTCCACCATTCATTGGACTAGTGGTGTCATTGCTATGAAATGTCTTCATTTATAGTGATGTAGCAACAACTTCCATTATATAAATCAACTTTAAAGTGACTTTGGCTACAAACTTATTTAGTTTATATGTATAAACTTTATTTTATTTAATGGATATAGAATTAGCCAAATAGATTGCTTCTTTTAATCTAATTTAAATTTGATATAAGGACATATAGGAAATGTTCTTGAAAGTTTCATTATGAATAATTAATTTGAAAACTAATTGTAGATCTTATTTTATTCATCATAAGAGAAAATCTCCTTTGTAGTTTTTAGTCTTTCATTATGCTACACGTCAGACTTAAAATATATGCATTAACCAAACTTTTGAGTGAAGACGACCGGGAACTTGCGCACTCTGATTTTCGACTGATTTTTTACGGCGCCAGGATTTGAACTTGCGCACTCTGATACCATGTGAGACTTAACACATACGTCTTAACCAATTGTCTCAAATGTCCGAACTTTTGAGTGAGAGCGACCGATATACTCTTAAGTCATCTTAACACTACATTCTTAATTTATTTATTATTGTTTTAATAAAAACTAATAAAATTACATTAACTAAATATGATCAATGAGTCAATCACATTAACTAAGAATATTAGATTATTATTTTTATAATATATACATTTTTTTCAATTAACATAGATCAAATTTAGACTTTATTTAGCACAATAAATAATAATATCAAATCTATTACAAAAAAGAAAAACAAACTCAGCCCAAGTTGACCTAAAATCGTAGTCCAAGGTGGCCGAAAATGGTCGGCCTAATAACTATCCTAAAATGTAAGCCCAAGGTTGTCCAAAAATCTCGGTCCCGGTGGCCCATACAAACTCCGCCCAGGTATGCTAAAAGAATTGGCCCAATGAAAATATTTCATGCAAGGCCCAAAAATAAGGCCCATGTTTGCCCTTGAATTTCAGCCCAAGGTTGCCCAGTAAAACTCGGCTCATCTGGTTAGTGTTGAAATCCAGCAACTTGCATACACCGGGTTGACGAACATATCCACCTAGGGCCGACAATGGTGCGGTGAAAAATATGATGCGGTGCGGTTATTGTGATAAATTTTCTACCCATAATGGTTATGGTTATATAAATATAATATTTATTTATTATTAATAAACTAATTTATATAATATACTAAATATAAATTATATAATTGAAAATTTGAAATTGTTGAAGATTGAAGGCGCCAAAGTCCAACGATGGTAATATAGATTGATGTATTTTTTAAAATAAATTTTTTGATTTTTTATTATATTATATGTGTGGAATGAATATGAGTATACGGTTAAAACTTAAAACCATGGTTAATAACCACAGTTATTTTAATGGTTATGGTATTGAAAATTATACCCATAATGGTTATGATTATGATTATGATATGTGGTTTAAAAATATGGTATGGTTATACTATTTGTCATACCATGACCATACCCTAACCATCAACGACGCTATATCCACATGAGAAAATGATTTTTATCGCTATGGTGCCATTTTGGTATATGAGTGATTGCACACCGGTGTACCTAGAAATGGCATTTTCTTCACTATCGATTTTTTTTTTCTTCTGCTTTGATGGAAAACTGTGTGCACTCGGGTGTACACGCACACCCTCTCAAAATAACTATTTTAACGTATTTTAAACCATTTGGAGGTAACTATCTGCACTCCTGGTGCACCCATTAAACGCTCCGTAGTTTTTGGTCAGTTTACAGATTAGCCCCCGATTCAACCGAAAATTATTTAACATACTGAAGTTGTTTTTGAAGAAGAAGAAAGTTTATCAACGTCACTCACTGAGTCTTCTCCCTATTTCTTGATTGTTCTTGGTGGTAGTGGAGTGGAGTGTCTCAGAGTCGTCGACTGCTGATTTCATTTCTTCTCTATATGTCAATATACGCGTGTTCTTGCAAATCAATGATGAAATGATCTGAATTGGCTAGGCTGCATCTGGGTATTAATGTTTAATCTTGCTTCAGCTGAAATTCCATTCTTTTGCACTCATCCATTCCATTGCCTCATGATTACCTAAATGCTGGTTTCTACCTTCTACTGCTATCTTGAATCTTGATTTTGCAGTTTGGGTTGACAATGTAATCTTGTCATGATTCTATCAGTTTCGATCACTTCTACCTTAATTTCTCAGATAACTCTCTCTCCTTACATACCACTGATACCGTGATACCGTTCTCCTTTTCATTGTGATTTTCTGTCCAGTATAGGGGATTCTATGAAATAATGTCTTCCAATATTGGAAAAGATAACGCTTCTGTTTTCGATTCATCTGTAACAGAAGGGGAACATGAGGCTGTGGCTTTCGAGTATCAAGGTATTAAATGTTGTCACTCCATTCCTCTAAGTCTACTCATATTGTTTTACTCTATTTATCAAGTCATGTCTTAGATGGCTGTAATGCTGTTTCTTTGATAAGCTGAGAGGGTGTTCATTGATTTTAGGGTGCACTGATTTATCTTTTCTCAGAAAGCACAAGCTACAAATGGAATGAGGTTTATTATCCTTCAAACTCGGGAGAACCAAGGCAATGCCATGATAAGTCGGGAGATTCAATTGCCAAAACAAAAGACAAAACACGATATTTCATCATTAAGAGTTTCGATCATGAAAACATCCAGCAATCAATAAAGAGAGGTATTTGGGCTACTCAGGTCTCAGATGAACCACTTCTTGAAGAAGCCTTTAATGTAAGATAGACATTATCTGTACATAATACATTGTTATAGCTCTTTATTATACCTTGACAAGGAATCATCGTATGTTCGGTCTTTCAGAATTCTGGAAAAATAATTCTTATCTTTAGTGTCGACATGAGTGAGCTCTTCCAAGGATACGCTCAAATGATGTCTTGTGTTCGGGTGAGGAGAGACAGTGGCTGGAGAGAAGACGGTTTTTTTAAGAACAATCCTTGGAGTCGTAGTTTTAAGGTGAAGTGGCTGCGGTTGAGTAATTTGCCTTTCCAAAAGACTCTTCATCTTAGGAATCCTCTGAATGACAATAAACCTGTCAAGATTAGCAGAGACTGTCAGGTTTATTTTAGTACTGTGTTATATCTTGTCATCTTTTGTTGTTTGAGAAAGGTTTTTAATCTCGATTTCATGCTTCCAGGAGTTGCCCCAGGATATTGGAGAAGCTCTCTGTGCGCTTCTTGATGAAGGCGTGGTTGAAGAAGACATAAGAAGGTAAGTACCATTTTTTGGTATCTTGAGTTTAAGTGTAAAATTTAACATTTTTTGGTTGAAATTAAACATTTTGTAGGAGGAGAATTGAACAAATAGAGATCACTAGCTCTAGTCCACCCTTTAAAAATAGTATAAATTTATATGATGGGTGGGGTTTACCTGGAGATCACAGCCACACTCTTGCTACCAGAACTCTGACATCAGATGATCTTCTCGAAATGGTACATTACGACTCACTTGAGTCTTTTCCACCCACCATTTTTGTTGGTAAACAAACTCTTCTGTGCAGACATATGAAGATTATCTGAAGTTTCAGAGACAACTCCATGCACCAGTTAGTATACCAAAAACTTCACAATATGGGATTTAAAAATATATATATATATATACATTGGACTCAATTGCAGACTATTAGAATGGTATTTTCAATAGTATTTTCAGGCTACGGAATCATCCAAGACCCCCGAAGGCAACTCCCAAAGATGACGATCCGTAAGCTTTCTTTCTACCATGGATTTACTGCATCTTCATGAAAGCAAAAGCTGAAGTTTTTATTTCTAACTACCACAAACTAATGTTTTGTAGAAATTCGAGCTTTGGAACTGAACTGAGTTTCAGGTGTTTCAATGCTGATGTGATAGTAGTAGAATTTCTTAACTGGATTGTATATGTTTCACTATTCATTAGTCAACTTGACGAGGAACGGAAAGAAAGCAACACTTGTAAATAGCAATTGATTCAAACTCCACCAACTCTCCGTGTAATCTTTCGTTGGTATGTTTGAATGCCTTGGTTTGTTTTGGTGGCACAAATGCAACATTTAATCATTGTGGGGGTCAATTCGTAAGTAAAACTTTTGACATGACTTAATTATTTAGGGAGATTATATTTGGAGGACTAAGCTTTTTAGGTATTTCCCCTTACTAATTTTAAGGAAATTAATTATCAAATCGATCACATATTATGGTAGTTACCAAACTATAGTCCTACATTGAAAAATTTATGTTTCTCGCAAGTTTTGAACCCTAGACACATTTTACATACTAGTTAAATTTTTTTACCACTACACTAGTGATTTCAATTAATTTTATATATACTTCAAATATAGTTATTGAAGCAACTCTCATATTATTGTATTAAATATCTCATGTTTATTTATAGATGTTTTTTTAATAATTAACCTATGTTCAACGTCGTTTGTTTAATTATAGTTTTAATTTAATTATGTATCTATTATATTATTATTTTTTAATTGTTGAAAAATAAGTAATACTCTAAATTTAGTATTTATAGACTACCAAAGTATTCATTTTGAAAATATTTTTCTTCAACAATCTCTAAAAAAATTAAAAATACTATAATATGTAAACAATTAAATTAGAGTTATAACGACACATATGATGTAATTTTTAATTTTCACATCGATCATAGAATTTGGTCAAAGTTAGTAAAATTGTCAAAAATTAGCAACATTACTTTGATCAAATTTTATGATGATGTGAAAATTGAAACTTAACACCATATGTGTCGTTAGAATTCTAATTTAATTATATACATACTGTAGTCTTTCTGATTGTTTTAGAGATTGTTGAAAAACAATTCAAAATGAGTATTCTGGTAGATTATAAATACTAAATTTAGAGTATTACTATTTTTCAACCATTTCAAAAAATTAATACAGTAGATACATAATTAAAATAAAACTAGAATTAAACAAACGACATTGAACATATCTTAATTACTAAAGAGAATCAATAAATAAATATGAGATATTTAATACAATAATATGAGAGTTGTTTCAATAACGATATTTAAAGGATATAAAAAATAATTGGAATTAGTAGTGTTGTGGTAAAATTTTAGCTAGTATGTAAGAGGTCTAGGAATCAGAACTTGCTAGAAACATTAATTTTTCAATTTTGGACTTTAGTTTGGTAACTACGAAAGTATGAAGTCGATTTGATAATTAGTTTTCTTAAAATTAGTAAGAGCAAATATATAAAAAAACTATTGAAACATTATAGTTTTTTTAACAAAAGTAGTAGACATCAAGTAATAGATGGTTCCCAAATAGATTTTTCCATTATTTATTGGAATACATATTAGTTCGAGCAATAGTAAATAATTAAAACCACGACCTCCTTGTCCAAATTTTTAATATTTTGGGAATAATATTTCATGGATGGACTGCATTACTGTCCTCCTTTAAATATAACAGCGATCGGGCTTCGGACTGAAAACAACCCCGAACTCCACGTGAGCGCTCCCTGGTAAAAATTCTTCCCTCCAGTTCCGTTGACGCTGAACGTAATGGTATAAGTCGCGGTTTGGCTTGTCTCGGAAAACGTGAGCTCGGCCGGCGTCACGGTGATATGGACTCCTTCCGGTGCAACGAGCGTGTAGGTATAAGTCGAGATAATAGGGCCCACATTGGTCACGGTCCTCGTGTAGGTTTGCGAGGCCGGTCCAAATATGACACTGAACGATGGGTAGTTTAGTTGCGTCTCAGAAATAGCGGATACTTGGGAACATTGCACGTTTGATTGAACGATGGTCGTGATGTTCGTATCGGAGTAGCCCAACCCGCAAAGGTAAGGAATGTAGTCTTCGGGGGTAAGGTCGTAAACGAGGCCTGGGTTTTGGGCCCTAGACGGGTTGACATGTCCCGACCCGACAGCAAAGATATTGGCGGCTAAACCCCTTTGGTCGATAATGGGTTTCTTCTCATGGTTGAGAGTGTCGGCGGAGGTCATGATGGCTGACTTTATAGCTGCCGGCGACCAGTTTGGGTGCAAGCTCTTCAGCAGAGCAGCGATGCCGCTCAGGTGAGGACACGACATCGACGTGCCCGAGATTATGTTGAAGTTGGCCTTCGTAATGGTAGAATTATCCAATGAGACCGGCCATGCAGCTAAGATGTTATTCCCGGGTCCGGTGATGTCGGGTTTTAAGATCCCCGGGCTCTTCGCGCTTGGACCCCGGGAAGAGAACGAGGCCATGGCTGGGGCAGTTGGGTCCCCGATGATTGTTCCCTTGAACACGATGGTTGCAGTCGGGTTCGACGTCGAGTTGATGTAGGCTAGTATCTCGAGCCCTGCGTTGTAGCTCACGCTAATCGCGGGAACTACGTGGGATTCAGCTAGGGTGCTAAACCCGTTGAATTGGTTGTTTATTAAAATCACGGCTGCCCCGCCCGCATCCTTCACTTCCTGGCCTCTCGCGATCCCACTGACATTGTCGTCGTCTTGTGCGCACAGCACAACTTTCCCAACGATGCTTGCGTTTCGCAACGACCCAGCTTGGCAGAACGCGGCAGCAGAGTCCCCTATCGAACCCGGGTAAACGAGTGGTAGAAGCTTCGATGAATTGAAACTCACGGGTTGGAAAACGGACTGACCATCGTACTCCGCCCCGTCCCCGAGTCGGGCTGTGGCCTTTATGACCCGGTCGACTGTGCTCGCACCAACTGTCAGAATCCATGGCGCCTCGTTCGACAAAGTATTATAAAAGGGACCCGAGTTCCCCGCCGAGCAGCTGACGAAAATGCCTTTCTGGATCGCTCTGAAAGCGCCGAGAGCAATCCCGTCAGTATAAAACGGTTTTGAATGACCGCCTAGGGAGATAGATAAAATATCGACACCGTCTCCCACAGCCGCATCCATCGCGGCAAGTATGTCGGACTCGAAACAACCTTCGGCACAAACACGATACATAGCGACGTGGGCGAGTGGAGCGATTCCGGCAGCAGTTCCCTTTGCTTGTCCAAGGACATTAGCGTCCACGACAAAGTTACCTGCGGCAGTGCTTGAGGTGTGGGTCCCATGTCCATCATCATCAATGGGGGACACAGTTACATTGTCTTTCACAAAGTTCTGAGCTCCGATGAGCTTGTTATTACACAAGGTCCCGTTGAAATCGCAGCTCCCCTTCCACTTCGCCGGCGGAGGCGGCATACCCTCGTCGGAGAACGATGGGTGGTCAGGGAAGATGCCGGTGTCGATAACTCCGATGATGACACCCTTCCCAAGGCTGCTACCCTTCCACAGCCCTAGGTCCTGTCTGAGCCCTAGAAACGACGGCGTGTGCGTCGTGTGCAAAGAATATTCCTGTTCCCGACGAAGGGAGACAACGCCGTCGACGAGAGTCAATGCCTTGGCCTCGTCTTCGGTCAACTTGACGGCGAATCCCGTGAACAGGTTCCGGTACGAGTGCACCATCCGCTTCATCATTTGGTCTGGCGTCTTCAGCGACGTTGGCAGGAACGACGTGTACCATTTCTCGAGATCATCATCTTTGAAAACCTCTGGCGCTGATTTTTCGAGGTGGACTATGTAAGTAGTGACTACGTTCTGTTCATGTTCGAGGATGGTAAGAGCCGAAGAAAACCCTAAAGCCTGAGCAAGAACGAAGGTGAAGAGGATGACTGGTTTTACGAAAGATTTATCCATTATCAGCAGAGGATTGTGGATGAATGGTTATTTACTTGAAAGAGCTGTGTGCTTATATAGATATATGTATCGACGGGGGAGAAGATGAATGAAATATCAGTCACGCTGAAAAAGTCATATTATAACTAATACTATTATGTTATGGAGATGAATTTTAAACCATTAGAATTATGGTTATAGTAAGTTATACACATAGTTATAATCATGGTTCATTATATAAATGTAATAAATATTTATTATTAATAAATTAATATATACTAAATATAATTGAAATTAATGTTATTATTAATATAATAATTGTGTTAATGTTGAATTTTAATGTTAAGTGGTGTTAGTGTTAATGTTGAATGATGTTAGTGTTATATAATTATAATTATTAAGGATATAATTTTCAATCACATAACCGATAAAATAACTGTGATTATTTCCATGGTTTTACCTGTATTCTCATATTCATTCCACACATATAATATAATAAAAGACCGAATATCTTATTTAAAAAATTAAATAAATCTATATTAGCAAGAATAAAAACATATAACATTAATATTATTCAACATTAACATTCACATCGATGAAACATTAACATCTTTCCACACGATTCAAAACTCCTAACAATTAAAACAAACACCCCTAATGATTCAACATTCCACACGATTCCACACTTGCCGTAATTGTGCTATCAATCATCATCTTTCTCAATATCATAATTTTATTTTATTTTTCTTAACTTTGTAAATGCAACTGTAACAAAGAAAAATAGTGTATTAGTACAAATTATATAATGAAGTTAATTAAGCAAGAAATAAATATTTTACTACCTTTTTATGAAACATATGAAATATAATATCTATCTCAACATTAAAACAAACTTCAAACCACATCTTGAAAAAATCCTAATGGGGCGATTCAAAAAACAGACTTGTTCAAAGGTTTGAAGAGAACGACACTTTTGCCTTCAGTAGAGCTTCATGAGTCACTTTGAAGCATAGTTATCAGAACCAGACTGACACTCGAATTGGCAAGGGGGCCGGTTCCCGGTTTGTCCGGTCCAACCCGATCGAATCTAGTTCAGTGTGTGGTTCACTATTCATAATTAAAAAAGATGTTCAGTCTTCAGTGACCGACACTCTGCTGTTATGTTGTGTTGTTTGCTTTTCTTTGACAAGGCAAAAGCAAACCTCCAAAATGGAAAATCCCAATAATTTCCCTCACCATCGAACCAAAAAAACATACACATAGAAGTTAAAAGAAAAGGGTAGCTAGGATTTTGGTTTGGTGTGAGAAAATGTGTGAAATTGTGGAGGAAGAGAAAATCACTGCACTCCATCATTCATTTCTATGGTTTCATGAGTCTTTAAATTAAATTTATATGTTGCAAACATCTTATACTCTTGGTGTATTAGATTGAACTTCCAGGTCGATAGGAGGGGGGGTCACTAAGGAAGAGTAGTATATATATGTATACTACAACAAGTATATATATATAGAGAGAGTTAATGGTCAAAGTGCCCACTAAAGTTTGGACGTAATTTAAGAATCCTCCTTAAAGTTTAAAATCCCCCATAATGTTAAAGAAATGATAAAAAAAAAGGGAGATTTTTCATCATTTTCAAACATTAAAGGACACTTTAAACTTTAAGGAGGATTCTTAAATTTCGGCCAAACTTTAGGGGACACTTTGACCATTTACCCTATATATATATATGCAAAAATGGAGAAATTTTGGAAACTCAAAATGGACATGAAGAAGCACAGAAAGGGTTAGAGAGACATTCATATTCTTCAAAGAAAAAGAGTGTGTTAGTACAAATTATATAATGAAGTGAATTAAGCAAGAAATAAATATTTTACTACCTTTTTATGAAAGATATGAAATATAATATCTATCTCAACATTAAAAGAGACTTCAAACCACATCTTGAAAAAATTCTAATGATGCGGTTCAAAAAGCAGACTTGTTCAAAGGTTCGAAGAGAACGACACATTTGCATTCAGTAGAGCTATAACTTCAGGAGTCACTTTGAAGACTCTTCAATCTCTAAAGTCTAAACTCTAAAGAATAAAGCTCTAAAAAGGTTAGTCTTCTCTCCACAATTCTCTCCAACGTGTTTTGAAAATAATTGAAAAAGTTAAGAAAAATGTCTTCTCTCCAACGTGTTATGAAAATAATTGAAAAAGTTATGAAAAAATGTCTTCTCAGTTCTCTCCACCATTCATTGGACTAGTGGTGTCATGAAAAATGTCTTCATTTATAGTGATGTAGCAACAACTTCAATTATATAAATTATCAAAAAAAAATAAAAATACTTCAATTATATAAATCAACTGTATAGTGACTTTGGCTACAAACTTATTTAGTTTATATATATATATAAACTTTATTTAATGGATATAAATTTAGCCAAATAGATTGCTTCTTTTAATCTAATTTAAATCTGATATAAGGACATATAGGAAATGTTCTTGAAAATTTCATTATGAATAATTAATTTAAAAACTTGTAGATCTTATTTTATTCATCATAATACTTCAGACATGCAAGTCATATACTATGAGTAGGGATTGTCCACATTTTTTTAGAGGAATAATTAATTAAATAATATAAATAATCTTATGAACTTCATTAATAATCAAAGTTAATTTATACATAAACCATCTTATGGACAACTGCACTTTATTAATCCAACTTGATAATACTTTTAACATTATTGTTGGATCTCATTTCTTTCGACCGTCCCTTTTAACTGCTTTTAGACTTGCACAAAGGAAAACCTAAGGTGTTTCTGTTTGTTTTCCCTCTGATGCTTAAGTTAGTCCAGGTATTTGAGAGCAATAATTACTTTGTGAAAAATATAAGTGCATGCCTTAAAGAGCAGAGAATGCTTAGTATTTATAGAGAAAGTTAATTCGTTGACCAAGTTAACTTTTTACTGTGGTTAACTAACTCTTGACTGTAGTTACTTTCCATCATTCGGAAGGAATAAGATGTCAAGTCACCGACTTTGGGGTAGTAGTCTTATCATGTCAAACAAGAGAAGGCGACACCTAGAATAATAAACTCTTTCTGACCATAGTGAGTGACTGTCATCTAGTCACGTCAGTCAGCCTAGCATCACTCAAGGACTTTGGGTGATGCACCTATATTAAAGGATGAAGGCAAACCCTATATCCTTGATCAGGTGAAGTTTATTATAGGAATCAACGCTTTAATGCCATCAATTATGACTTAATTACAGGCTACTATCCCGATTGACTCTAAAGTCGAAGACATCTAGCCTGATGGATACTCCATTTGGAGCCAGAGAGTCAGGTTACTAAACATCACTTTCTGATACATCTTCTAGAAGTATATCCTGGTTGTCTTTACAGTGATAGAACACTACAAGAAATTTGCATTTTTGTGAGGGTCAAAATTGTAAGAGAATATACAAAATCCCTTAGAAATATCACTTTGTAAGGAATTTTGTAAGGGATCTACCCTTAATAAATAACTTCTTCAAAAAATAGCAGTTTAAAAGAAAAATCTCTTGCAAAACAATTTAACAAATTTTCCTTATAAAATCGCTAGCAAACTTTTAAAAATCAATTCTCTCACAAACTTACTTAGCAGATTTTGTGAGGATTTTCCTCAAGTAAATTATAAATGGATTTTACAAGGGTTTACGTTTCAAGAATTTTGAGGGAAACAGTGAGAGTTTTTATTTAGTAAATTTATAAAGGGGTTGATAAGGAGTATATTTAGTTAAATTTGTGAGAAATTTTGTACACTAATCTTTTCCAAGGAAAATCACTATAAATAATTTTAAGAATATATATTAATATCACCAACATGTAATAGAATACACACACACACACATATATATATATATTAAAACAAATTCATAGTTTAAACATACCAAGTCTACTACAAAGTTAACAATAACATCACTATTCAATAATCAAGTCTACTATGGTATAATCCATCTATACAATGGCATCACTAAGAACTAAACGCAAAAAAGGAAACCATGGAACATTATCAATCAATTATTTGCTTACTTCAGCAACAAGCATAACTATCTCCATCAAGTCATCTAGATTATGCCCTTTCAAGGCACTAATCTGTCAAATGACGTGATGCAAAAACGATTACCCGTGAAGCATAAAACCAATATGTCATTTTTTTTTGCATTAAAATGAAAAAGCACCTGAACCATTGGGGTTTCCCCACCCATTTTTCTGGCATCAAACCAATGGAAGAAAGCTTCTACACTACTCGGTCTGGACTAGCTCCATCCTTATCAATCTGATCATGTAACATAGTTACATCAACTTTTCCAAAATAAATAAAAAGTTCCCCAAATGCTTGCTCACCCTTATTATCCTTAGAACGAAATTCCTTATTTGAGCCAAATAGACCTTGTTAATTGCGACGACTATAGGTACTCCAGCTGCTTTTACATGAGCAATAGCCTCGTTGGTCTGTGGTCGGATCCCATTGTCAACAGCCAGAACAATGATAGCAATGTCAGTCACCCTAGCTCATCGAGCCTTCATTGCACCAAATGCCTATAGAAGCATATATGATAGATATGACATGATATGGTCAAAGGAAATAAATACCTGTAACTAAGTTGATCTTGATTTTCTAGTAACAAAATTTTCTTCACAAAATACTGATTTTCATGTAGTGTCATATAGTCAAGGAACATATGTCAAGCTTTACTTCTCTCCCTCTATCTATTGCTCCATAATCCATATACAGGAGGAAGTTAGATTACAGTGGAAACTCATATATGATATATTTGTGTTATTTCATGACTTTGCTCCTTGTCGCATGAGAATTGGTTGAATGCTATGTCTTAATCTTCACTGATGGAAGCTGAATAAGTGATTTTTTTTTTTTTTGGATTTAATCACTTCTTTTATATTGCGATGATATTCACGTAATGTTAACGCTAATCTTGATCTTTTTTCATGTAACCACTTCTTTTTGAACATAACTTGATTTATAATTTGCTCAATGGATAAATAAAGGTAAAATTACTGAAATTCGTGTTTAATCGTGTTGTGTCGTATTTATTCGTGTCGTTACTATAAATTTCGGGTCGTGTTTAATCGTTTCGTGTCGTATCGTATCGTGTTTAATCGTGTTGTTTCGTATCGTGTTTATAAGTTTGTGTCGTGTTGTATAACCCAACATGTTTTCCGTTTTTTGGTTCAAAAAAGTTAATCGTGTCCCGTGTGATCTGTTAGTTAATTGTGTCGTGTTCGTGTCTGAAATTTTGAGACACGTTTAAGATCTATACGTTTAGACACGACACGATTAATAACACGATACAATTAGACACGACACAACACGATTGCCACCCCTAACAACCTCCTCATCCAAATTTTTAATATTTTGTGAATACTATTTTACCGATCGACTACATTACAAAAAATGTTATCTTGTATTAAAGTCATTTAAAACGCTTCGAAGAAAAGAAAAAAATAGCAAAAATCAAGTGGTATTAGTATGTTTAACTTAGTAGTGGACAAAAGTTAAAATAATATAGTGACGAATAAACACCAAACCAAACAATGAATATATATTAGTTCGAGGAATAGTAAATAATTAAAGTAAAATAAAATAAAATGAATAACTATAAGATCTTAAAATATTAAATAAAAAAAAATTTAACTTTTAAAATTGCATAAAAGTTTAATGGGTTATCCTAATTTCAATTTTCCATGTAGTTTTGTATGTGTTGATGGAATTTAATTCATTGTATTTAATAAATAAGTTATGTATGAAAATGACTAGTCTAGAGGGAAGAATAGACAATACTCTAAGTGAGAGTCACAACATCCTCATCTAAATTTCTAATATTTTGTGAATAATATTTTACGGATTGACTACATTACCAAAATTGTTATCTTATATTAAAGTTATTTAAAACGCTCAGTAGAAAATAAAAAGGTAGTAAAAATTAAGTGGTATTAGTATGTATAACTTAGTAGTCGACAAAAGTTGAAACAATAAAGTGACCAATAAACACTAACCCAAACAATGAATATATATTAGTTCGAGGAATAGTAAATAATTAAAGTAAAATAAAATGAATAACCATAAAATATTAAATAAAAAATAAATAAGTTTTTAACTTTTAAAATTGCATAAAAAGTTGATGAGTTATCCTAATTTTCATGTAGTTTTGCATGAGTTGATGCAATATAATTCATAGTATATAATAAATAAGTTATGTATGAAAATGACTAATTTAGAAGGAAGTATAGTCAATACTTTTAAGTGAGAGTCACAAACTCTTCATCTAAATTTTTAATATTTTGTGAATAATATTTTGTGGATTGACTACATTACCAAAAATGTTATCTTATATTAAAATAATTTAAAAGTATGTTTAACTTAGTAGTCACTACAGGAGAATGGGAAATAACAGATCAGCGGGACGACTCAAATACTATTGAGCCGTGAATAATTTATTTATCTGATTATTCACGACTCAAACATTATTGAGCCGTCATTTTAAAAAAAAACGCGGCTCAAATGTCAGAGCCGCGAAATAAAAGAAAATTAAATTATTTTTCACGACTCTTTTTTCGAGCCGTCCTTTCTTTAAAGGAATTAATTTTTTTCTTTTCGTTATTTTTCACGGCTCAATCACTATTGAGTCGTCAAAAAAAGTAAAATTAAAATAGTTTTGACGACTCCTTTTGTTTGAGCTGTCATTTGTTTAAAGTAATTAATATTTTTTTTTTTATTTTTCACGGCTCAATCATTGTTGAGCCGTTAAAAAAACTCGATTTCCCGCCCTCTTTAAAAAAATTCAAAACCTTCCTTTAACTTTTTGAACATGCTCTCTTCATTCAGTTTCTGGTCAAGCTGTAACTTTCGAATTTCTCTTTCATCCACTTTTTGAACATTCACTATTCATTCCTTTTAACTTTCGTATTTGTATTCATCCACTTTCTGGTCAAACTCTCTTCAAAGAATCCTCCTCGACTTCATTCATCCTCCTGGACTTCTTCAAAGAAAACTGCAACACCGAACACCGGAATGACTCACACCAGCGGAATTACCTGTCAGAGGCAGATACTTGTCCCACAAAGGGCAGCAAGCGCCCAAGCAAAACACCACCCATTACAATGAGTGTCCACAGATAAGTAGCTCCTTCCTTCATCCCCCACACAAGTGGACCACTCAAAGACATAATATACACCCCTCGATGGTGCAACACCACTCCTTTAGGACTCGTCGTGATTCCTGATGTATACCCTAAAGCAATGCTTTGCCACTCGTCCTCCGGCGGCCTCCAGTCAAAGTTAGGGTCGCCACTTTCTGGAAACTTCTCATAGTCTATTGCCCCTTCCCTCAAAGCGTATCGAAAGGGTTCGGTGTTGCAGTTTTCTTCGAACGAAGGAGGTGGCTGATCGGAGGATTGAAAAATATATTTTTTTGGCGGCTCAAATAAAATGAGTCGTCAAAAATAAAATATAAAAAAAATAAAAGTATTTTTTACGGCTCTTTTATTTGAGCCGTTAATTTTCACGACTCAATATTAATTGAGCCGTGATAATTATCCTGACACTTTATATCACGGCTCAACTTATGTTAAGCCGTGATAATTTAACGGCTCAATTAATGAGCTGTTAAAAATACATTTTTTAGTCGCTATTTACCTTATCTCCCGTAGTGAGTGGACAAAAGTTGAAACAATATAGTGACAGACACACACCAAACCAAACAATGAATATAGGGATCCCATGAATATATATTAGTTTGAGGAAATGGTAAATAATTAAAGTAAAATAAAATAATAACTATAAGATTTAAAATATTGAATAAAAAATAAATATTTTTTTTAACTTTTAAATTGCATAAAAAGTTAATGGGTTATCCTAATTTCCATATAGTTTTGTATGTGTTGATGGAATTTAATTCATAGTATATAATAAATAAGTTATGTAGAAAACAACTAATTCAGAGAGAAGAATAGATAATACTCTAAAGTGAGAGTCACAACCTCTTCATCCAAATTTCTAACACTTTGTGAATAATATTTTACGGATTGATTACATTACCAAAAATATTATCTTATATTAAAATCATTTAAAACGCTCAGTAGAAAAGAAAAAAATAGTAAAAATCAAGGGGTATTAGTATGTTTAACTTAGTAGTGGACAAAAGTTGAAACAATATAGTGACGGATAATCACCAAACCAAACCATGAATATATATTAGTTCGAGGAATAGTAAATAATTAAAGTAAAAATATATTTGAAATAATCAATTTAATTTATAGTATATAATTGTTGGTTTTAGGATAATGGGTCGCCCATAAGTGGGAGCCCATTTACATAAGCCCAGTTGTGTATCTGGCCTTAAAACCTATCCCTCTATATATCAGTATATATAGGGGTGCTCAGGGTTTGGAAAACCTAATGATAAGAGAGAACAGAAACTGATAGCCGCCCACAGTTTAGACAGAGGTCAGCAGCTGTGGAAACCTAGGTCACTGCCCGTTAACCCGTGGCGTGTCCTCCCGTCCGGCAGACCGTGATCCCAACCTCAGGCAGATCCGCTTCCGCTTAGGCAATCAATCCAGAGGTAACTTAATTATATGTGATTATGTTTTACCATATAGATTGCATGTATATTACATAATCCAACATTGGTATCAGAGCTGTGTTAGGTTGGTTTCCGAATTGTCGAATTTCAGGAAAATCTCCATCGATGTCAGTTGTGATCGCGACGAGCCCGCCGCCACCGATTCAGCCACTCCGAGGCCGACATAGGGGCTGCCGGGGCCTTCGTGGCCGCGGCTCAGCCCCTGGTGGCCGCAGCCACCGTGGCTGCCGCCACGCCGAGGCTGCCGCCACGCCGAGGCTGCCGCCACGCCGAGGCTGCCGCCACGCCGAGGCTGCCGCCACGCCGAGGCTGACTGCAGCCTCGGCCCCGACTAGCCGCAGCCTTCGTGGCTGCGGCTCGGCCAAGGAAGGGCCGCAGCCTCCGTGGCTGCGGCCACCCCAGCCACGGGCCACAACCTCTGTGGCTGTGGCCCTGCGACTGGATAGGCCGCGGCACCAGTCGCCGAAGGCCGGGGTTCGGTCGGCCATTGATGGCCGACCGAACCCCAACCCCGTGGCCAGCCGAAGGCTGGCCATATCCTGGTGGCCAGCCTTCGTGGCTGGCCACATCCTGGCGGCGGCGGCGCAGCAGCTGCTAGGGTTACAAAACCCTAGCAGTTGCAAAGTGGAGAAGATGACACTGTTCTGGACCGGTCTAAGTGAACCGTTCCAGACCGGTCTGGTTCAATACGTTGGACCAGACCGGTTTTAATCACCGGTTCGGTCCGAGATGTTGGACCAGCCGGTTCAGTCTGGACCGGTTGACTGCGGTTGACCGGCCGGTTCGACCAGGACTGGTTGGCTGAGGCTGACCGGTCCGGTTCGGTCTGGTTCAGACCGGTTTAGATGGCTGAAAGCTGTTTAAGCCGGTCTGAGCTCATTCAGAGGCTTTTGGGCTACCTGAATTGGTCCGAAACGAATTTGGTTCCGATCTTGGATCCTTAGTGGGTCTTAGTGATTTGTAATATCCGGTATTTGTGCCTGGACCATTTCATTAATAATTATTTTGGGCTAATTATATTAACTGTTAGATCAATTTAATTGCTGGGAGAGCCTTATATTGTTTAATGATGCATGACTGGATAGGTAGAACGCTGTGTGGGTTCCTTGAGTTCCCTGGTTTACTTTGTGTTTTCTGCAGGGTAGATAGTCTTGCCTTACTTTATATTGTTGGCTCTTGACTCCATGACTGGTAGAATTAACTAGGTTATGACTTGTTGAGATCCCAGCATACTGTGTGAAAATTGGTCTAACATGTTAATTAATTTTTGTTAGAGTGACTTTGGTCCTCAAAGTTTTGAAAATTATAAATTAGCTCCAAATTAATTTGTTTTTTGAAAGATTTCAATATATATGTGTGTGTATTGAATTGTGTGGTTTGTTACCTTACTTGCATAGGATAGATTACCTTGGTAGGGAGATCTAGCTTTGGCATAGTCTAGGTAGCAAACCTTTAGGATTGTTTTAGTAGCCTTTCAGAAGTTTGGATAAGTTCGAACTACACTTGGGGATATGTTCTTAAGTGTGAACCGGTCGGTTAGTCTGCGAGGTTCTCTGAATTTCCTTGAAAAATACTAGGACAATCGTCTTATGTTAGAGTTGAATGCTTAGTGCGATTTGTTCGACTCCGGTCCTTTGAGGACTGTTTAGACTGTGTTTCGATTGATAG
This sequence comes from Chamaenerion angustifolium, assembly GCA_946814005.1. Classification (NCBI taxonomy): domain Eukaryota; kingdom Viridiplantae; phylum Streptophyta; class Magnoliopsida; order Myrtales; family Onagraceae; genus Chamaenerion; species Chamaenerion angustifolium. The sequence goes on along the minus strand of OX328269.1, from coordinate 35,616,618 downwards.
TAGTGACTTTAGGACATGCTTAGAAACGGGGAGTGCTTCTCGGCATAGCTAGGGTTGTCCTCCGAATTTAAGTATGTTTTAGAGTTTGTCCTATTAATTTGAGACTTGTCTTTTTACATGCATTAGAACATTGTTCCTTGTGTCTCCATGATCCTATTAGAATTTCCTTTAGTTAGAGAAATTAGGCTGCCATGTAGAACATCATCGTTTAGTTGGACAAAGGTCTTAGACTTAATGGTGAGCACTATAAAATTCGGAGAAAGCATATAAAATTGGTCCTAAGTAGAAATCCATTTACCCCATCAAGAAGATTATGAAAAGACCCGATTCTGGAATAACGAATCAGCAGAAGACTTTCCATTTGAGTGGGAGGTTAATGATGCTGAAACGTGCGCCATGATGCTGAGTACGGTGGATGAGTTTGAGCTTAACACACGGCTAAAGGGCTGTGGGATACTTTGCAGGCTAAAAATGGTTCTATACGACTGCTTAGTTGTGCTCACTCAACATTAAGTTTGATTCATACATGATGAATCCTCAGCACTCCGCGAGATAGTATCTGAGGCATATGGCCAACATGATTGTGAATCTCAAGGAGAACGGTCAGTCAGTGACCGATGAGCAGCAAATCCAGGTCGTAATCCGCTCTTTGCCTAACTCCTAGAAACAGATGAAAATCTAAATAACTCATTCTAAGGCCCTCAATACCTTTGCACACGTTCGAAGGCACATTGAGTTAAAGAGGACAGACCCAAGGTCGCTGGACCTAAGGTTGAGGTGCGTGTGGCGCCATCCTCTGGACCTAAGAAGAGTCGCTGAAGGCGAAGGAGTAATGCACAGCGCGGTGGCGCAAATGCATTGAAGGCAAAGTAGACAAAGACTGAGGTGAAATTAAGGACTCCTCCGAAAACAACACCGCGAAAATGTTTGCGTAAGGCTTAGAAGCCTAAGTACAGGAAATGCTCCAACTGTGGCCAGTTGGTACACTTTGTGAAGGCATGTCCTAAATCGATCTGACCTAGATGTCTTGTTGGCTACTTAGTGAACTTTGTGTTTCTAGTACAGATATGTTGACTGAGTCATGTCCTTTGTGGATTTTGGATTCAGGATCGACAAATCACATAGCCAAGGATCGTGACGTTTTCGTAGAGTACCATAGAGTCCCGCGAGAAATTAGGTGGATTTACATCGGCAACAACTTTCGTGTTGAAGTCGAAGGGATTAGAACTCGTGAGCTGCGCTTGCGCGGCGGTAGAGTTTTAGTCTGATGTCATATCCTCTATGCTTCGCAGATTCGCCGATATGTTATTTCAGTCTTGGGATTAATGAAACTCGGTTTTATATTATCTTTTCATGAATCTTCCGTCCAATTGTTTTTAGGTTCAACTTCGTTTGGCTTTAGTATTATTTCTGGTGGATTTATTGTTTCGGATTTGGATTCAGGCAACAATAATAATTTCATGTTTTTTCTTCTACTCGCGGATATGTTTGCGATGTGAATGAAAGACAAACTAGACTTGACTACAGAGGTCAACATAGAATGCAGCGGCTAGCCCAATGGGGTTTGCTATTCTACATTCCACAAGTGGAGTCGTCTACTTGTGTAAGTTGTCTAGCAGAAATTTCCATCGGAATGCCTTTTGGTTAGGCACCTAGAGCCGAATTTCCCTTGCAATTTATCCATTCTGATGTCTGTGACCCTCTTAGTGCTAGGGTTCGGCACGGAGCGCATAATTTCATTACATTTACAGATGATTACACCCGTTAGATAGGAGGGTAAAGGCCCTCCACCCTGATTGTGGAAGAAGAGTACCTTTCAGCAGAATTTAATGGTTTATGTAATGAAAAATGGATCATTCATCAGTTGACGATCCCCTACACCCCTCAGCAAAATAGTTTTGCAGAGCGGTGCAATAGAACGCTCCTTAAAATGATTCAGTCGATATGGCGCAGACTTAATTGCTGTTTTCCTTATGGGGAAACGCTTTGGAGACTGATGCCTACATCTTGAACCATGTGCCGACGAAGACGGTTAACTCCACTTCATATGAATTTTGGACTGGAATAAGTTCTGGACCTTCACCATATGCGCCCATTGGGGTGTGCCGCTAACACTCATGATTTCTCAAATAAGTTTGGGAAAGATTGGACCTAGAGGAAATAAGAGTATTTTTGGTTACTCTGATACCTCCAAGGGTTATGTGTTTATAGCCGAGCTGGACAGTGGGAGTGTTTCCGAGTTCGAATCACGAGACGCGACGTTTTTAGAGAACGAATTTTTGAAGAAGGGAGAGATTGGTTTGGATCGATCTCTATATGAGATGCAAGATCAAGTTGAGCAGACACCTATTAATTCGAGTGGGAGAGTTGAAACCGCAGATGATGAATTAGTTCGTCGTTTGCCGGATTCACCGCCTGCTGAAGCGAATGAAACAGATTCTGCTCCTGATGATCTTGTTGACAGTGGGAGCATTAGGGATCTCATTCCCAGTGGGAGCGATCATGGTCGTACCTCTGGTAGTAGTGAGTTGTTAGGCCGTGGGCTAAGACAGAAGTTTCCCTCCCGACGATATATGTTCGAAGGTGATGGAGAACTGAACACCCTAATATCTGACGATATGGTTATTGTGCCGTAAAATGTTAGAGAAACTCTCAATGAAACCTTCTAAGAAGAATGGATGAAAGTAATGGAAAATGAGATGAACACTTTGGACTAGATGGAACCTATAAGGAAGAACGGTGTTTGTCACTGGTCAACCTTCGAGAGGACATAGAGAAATAGAGCTAAATGGGTTCTTAAGATTATGGCTATTGGAGTGAGTCTAGACTTGGAACTGCACTAGATAGACGTTAAGACCGTCTTCCTCAATGGTGAGTTAGAAGAATAGATCTATATGGAGCAGTCTGAATGCTTTGTGCAGAAAGACCATGTGTACTTAGTGTGCAAACTTCACAAATTGATCTATGGTCTGAAACAGTTCGCTATGCAGTGGTACCGCAGAGTTCATGATTTGTTCGTGGAAAATGGATTTCTCTTAATGGATGAGAATCATTGTGTGTACACCAAAAGGGTCTGGACCGAACTTTGTGTTTATGATTCTATATGTAGATGACATACTCATAGTCGTAAATAGTTTGGAGTTCCTCACACAGGTAAAGGCCTGATTGTCTTCTCTGTATGGGATGAAGAACATGGGTGAGGCGGCGCACATTCTTGGGATTTAGATCTCGAGAGGTCGCCGTAGGAGGCAGTTGTGGCTTTCAGAGGAAAGCTACATAAACAAATTGTTGGAAACGTTCAACATGAGTAACTGCGAACCAATTGAAACTCCAGTTTACATTGATCAACCTCTCAAAATGGATATATGGACTAGATAAATAAATTCTGTAGCTAAGTGCAGTCGGAAGCCTGATGTGCGCAATAGTGTGTACTCGGCATGATATTTGTCATGTAGTCGGCATGGTATATAGGTACCAAGCTGAACCCGGATTGAAGAAATGGTAGGCAATAAATAGGATCATGTGATATCTTAAGGGCATCGTCATGCTTTGTGCTAGAGACTTGCTAGAGATCCGAGAATCTCTGGATGACTAGGTATAACATTGCGGACTATGGTGGTGACTTTGATGAGAGAAAACCCACCTCGGATATGCTCTGCTCTCTGATGGCGCCATATCGTGGATGAGCAAGAAGCAGTCGCGCATTGTGTTGATCGTCATTGAAGCCAAATTTGTGGGTCTTGTGTGGACCACTCACTTGGTTGTATGACTGAAGAGACTTCCGGATTGATTGCTGAGTCATTGGAATCGCAATCTCCGTGATATAGAAACCCAAGTATCATAACAAGTCATAGCAAGTAGATATCAAGCAAAACTATGTTAGAGACGTGGTTAGACACAAGGTGATGAGTTTGAAGTACTTGTCTACGGATGAGATGGTTGTGGACCGTCTCTCCGACCTTGATGAGGTAGTCTTTAGTGAGGCATGTGTAGTCTCTAGGACTGTGTAGACTTAGTGATGTACTTCATTGATTTTATTTCCCATACAATGTTCTTTGACTTGAATTATATTTGAGTATGCATGTTTTCGCAGTTTGAGTATTTTGTGTGTTCATTTCTGTGATTGTTTGTTAATATATGTCAAAGTGGATTTGGTCACCCTCTCACACGGGTGATAGCTTCTATGCCTTTGTGGCTGAGTGAGGCTGGTGATAGCTTCTAGTTTTTGGAAGTCCGTCGGGATAACCAGAAAGGACTTTGTGTCCGGAGCTATCTGTTTTCGCACTACGACGGATTATGGTCTGTCAATCCACTCAGGGGTCGGATGGGAGTCTTTGTGACTTTTGGTTCGGGTACTTTGTGTGCCTAATGGACATCTGTACAGCATATGGACATATGCTCCATGGGAGAGGAGATATGCTGTAGCGCGCGTTCCATACCGCGGCGCACCCTAAATCGACCATGGGTATGACCCGAGATGTGATCTTACCTCGGAGTCGTGTGATACCCAGAGTTCTTTGCGTAAGAGCCACGTACGTACCCTCAGTACTCTGAACAGAGACTTGAGGTTCAGTTCAGTGTTTGCTATCTTAGTCCGTTATCGATGGGTGCGCTCACAAGTACCTTGGACCCGGTTCTAGAAAAGCGAGTTGAATTGTGCCGATGGTTTCGTGGGAAGGGGATGGTCATTATGGGATCTTCTCGATATTGTGTCCACTAGACGGCCGTCAATCGCGGTATCGGCTGCGGTTGTGGGCACAATGCAGATGTATAGGTTTGAAAGATCATTGTGTGGTCAAACCTTGAGAAAGATTACATGGCCAAGGGTGCAGGGCACAAATCCACTGATGGTGTGAGATCCGCGAGTCACTGCAACTCCTAACAGATGCGCAGTACCTTGCTCGTAGTGCCTGCCGGTCGCACGGCTGCCTCCTCGTATGTGATTTAACTGTATAAGGAGAATTCGTTCTCTTTGGTGCTGGCTTGATGAATGAGCGCCCCCCACTTTGTGCGAGTGGGAGATGTTGGTTTTAGGATAATGGGTCGCCCATAAGTGGGAGCCCATTTACATAAGCCCAGTTGTGTATCTGGCCTTAAAACCTATCCCTCTATATATCAGTATATATAGGGGTGCTCAGGGTTTGGAAAACCTAATGATAAGAGAGAACAGAAACTGATAGCCGCCCACAGTTTAGACAGAGGTCAGCAGCTGTGGAAACCTAGGTCACTGCCCGTTAACCCGTGGCGTGTCCTCCCGTCCGGCAGACCGTGATCCCAACCTCAGGCAGATCCGCTTCCGCTTAGGCAATCAATCCAGAGGTAACTTAATTATATGTGATTATGTTTTACCATATAGATTGCATGTATATTACATAATCCAACAATAATAAATGAGTTATGCATGAAAATGACTACTTGAGAGGGAATAATAGACAATAGTTTAAGGGAGAGTCACAAACTCCTCATCCACATTTTTAATATTTTGTGAATAATATTTGGCGGATTCACTACGTTACCAAAAATGTTATCTTAGCATCTTTAACTTAGTAATGGACAAATAATTGAAATAATATAGTAACGAACACACACTACACCAAACAATGAGTACATATTAGTTCGAACTTAGTAATGGACAAATAATTGAAATAATATAGTAACGAACACACACTACACAACAAACAATGAGTACATATTAGTTCGAGCGATAGTAAATAATTAAAACCACAACCTTATTTCTTATTCAAATTTTTAATCTTTTGGGAATAATATTTCATGGATGGACCGCATCACTGTCATCCTTTAAATATAACAGCGATCGGGCTTCGGACAGAAAACAACCCCGAACTCCACGTCAGCGCTCCCTGGGAAAACTGCTTCCCTCCAATTCCGTTGACGCTGAACGTAATGGTATAAGTCGCGATTTGGCTTGTTTCGGAGAATGTGAGGTTTGACGGGGTCACGGTGATATCGACTCCTTCCAGTGCGTCGAGCGTATAGGTATAAGTCGAGCTAACGGGGCCCACATTGGTCACGGTCCTCGTGTAGGTTTGCGAGGTTGACCCAAGTATGACACTGAAGGATGGATAATTTAGTTGTGCTTCAGAAATAGCGGATACTTGGGAACATTGCACGTTTGATTGTACGATGGTCATGATCTGCCTATCGGAGTAGCCCAACCCGCAAAGATAAGGAATGTAATCTTCGGGGGTAAGGTCGTAAACGAAGCCTGGGTTTTGGGCCCTAGACGGGTTGACATGCCCTGCCCCGACGGCAAAAATATCAGCGGCTAAACCCGTTTCGTCGATAATGGGTTTCTTCTCAAGGTTGAGAGTGTTAGCGGAGGTCATGATGGCGGATTTTATGGCTGCCGGCGACCAGTTTGGGTGCAAGCTCTTCAGCAGAGCAGCGACGCCGCTCAGGTGAGGACACGACATCGACGTTCCCGAGATTATGTTGAAGTTGGCCTTCGTAATGGTAGAATTATCCAATGAGAACGGCCATGCAGCTAAGATGTTAATCCCGGGTCCGGTGATGTCGGGTTTTAAGATCCCGGGGCTCTCCACGCTTGGACCCCGGGAAGAGAACGAGGCCATGGCTGGGGCAGTTGGGTCCCCGATGATTGTTCCCTTGAACACGATGGTTGCAGTCGGGTTCGACGTCGAGTTGATGTAGGCAAGGATCTCGAGCCTTGCCTTGTAGTTCACGCTAGTCGCGGGAACTACGTGGGCTTCAGCTAGGATGCTAAGCCCGTTGAATTCGTTGTTTATTAAAATCATGGCTGCCCCGCCCGCATCCTTCACTTCCTGGCCTTTCCCGATCCTACTGACATTGCCGCCACGTGAGCACACCACAATTTTCCCATTGACGCTTGCGTTTCGCAACGACCCAGCTTGGCAGAACGCGGCAGCAGAGACCTCCCCTACTGAACCCGGGTAGACGAGTGGTAGAAGCGTCGATGAGTTAAAACTTGCGGGTTGGAAAAGGGACTGACCATCGTACTCCGCCCCGTTTCCGAGTCGGGCTGTGGCCCTAATGACCCGGTCGACTGTGCTCGCACCAACCGTCAGAATCCATGGCGCCTCGTTCGACAAAGAATTATAAGAGGGACCCGAGTTCCCGGCCGAGCAGCTGACGAAAATGCCTTTCTGGATCGCTCCGAAAGCGCCGAGCGCAATCCCGTCAGTATAAAACGGTTGTGAACCACCGCCTAGGGAGAGAGATAAAATATCGACACCGTCTCCCACAGCCGCATCCATCGCGGCAAGTATGTCGGACTCGAAACAAGTTTCGGCACAAACACGATACATAGCGACGTGGGCGAGTGGAGCGATTCCGGCAGCAGTTCCCTTTGCTTGTCCAAGGACATTAGCGTCCACGACAAAGTTACCTGCGGCAGTGCTTGAGGTGTGGGTCCCATGTCCATCATCATCAATGGGGGACACAGTTACATTGTCTTTCACAAAGTTCTGAGCTCCGATAAGCTTGTTATTACACAAGGTCCCGCTGAAATCGCAGCTCCCCTTCCACTTCGCCGGCGGAGGCGGCATCCCCTCGTCGGAGAACGATGGGTGGTCAGGGAAGATGCCGGTGTCGAGAACTCCGATGATGACACCCTTCCCAAGGCTGCTATCCTTCCACAGCCCTAGGTCCTGTCTGAGCCCTAGAAACGACGGCGTGTGCGTCGTGTGCAAAGAATATTCCTGTTGCCGATGAATGGAGACAACGCTTTCTAGGAGAGTCAACGCCTTAGCCTCTTCCGCAGTCAACTTGACGGCGAATCCGGAGAACAGGTTCCGGTACGAGTGCACCATCCGCTTCATCATTTGGTCTGACGTCTGCAGCGACTTTGGCAGGAACGACGTGTACCATTTCTCGAGATCATCGTCGTTGAAAACCTGTGACGACGCTGGTTTTTCGAGGTGGACAATGTAGGTAGTGACTACGTGCTGTTCATGATCGAGGATGGGAAGAGCTGATGAAAACCCTAATCCCAGAGCAATGACGAAGCTGAAGAAGATGACTGGTTTGACGAAAGATTTAGCCATTATCATCGGCAGAGGTTGCTGATAATGGAGGAAGCTCTGGAGGGGATTGTGGATGAATGGTTGTTACTTACAGGGACTGTGTGCTTATATATATGTATCGACGGGAGAGAACAACAATAAGATTTAGGCAAACAGGGGCCATGGACGGCTATGTTTGAAGACAATAGAAAATATCTATTTATTTGATAAAGAAGTTTGGAACATTTTTGTGACTTATTAGCCTTACTGTAACTTATTTGCAAATTTAAAATACAAAATTCGAGATAAAATTACATATTAAAAAGGGAAAAGTATGAAAATGAGATGTTTGACGAAAATGATTTTCCAACTCAAACTATTGTGTTTGACGAAAATGATTTTCCAACTCAAACTATTGTTTTTTGTCCATGTTTGAAAATGGTATTAATTGTTACCTCCTATATTTTTTTGTTAAAAAATTTCGTTAAATAATTTTCATATTTACAAAATTAACCAAATATTTTTCTAAATATTACAATTAAACCATACAAACTTACACTAATTTTTCAAACAAATTCCGACTCGATTCGAGCCACACACCGGGGGTCCCCTAGTCAGGGTCCGAACCAAGACCAGGACACCGAACCCTGAGGACCTGGTATGAGCTCAGACCCAGACCATAGGACCCCTGATTGAGGCTCAATTGGAGCCCCAATTGTTTGAACTGAACCTAGACAGGTTTGGTCCAAACCAATTGGGTCTCCAATTGAGCCCTAATCCGTGGTCACCCATACCGTGTCTACCAACCATGGGAACATGGTCTGCGTTAGAACCTAGACCGTGTCTACCAACCATGGGGACATGGTATGGGTATGAACTCATACCGTGTCTACCAACCATGGGGACATGGTCTAGGTTCGGATCCAGACAATAGGACCCCCGATTGGGGCTCAATTGGAGCCACAATCGGTTTGGACTGAACCTGACTGAATTCGGTTCAGACGATTGGGGATCCAATTGAGCCCCAATCGATTTGGACTGAACCTGACTGAGTTTGGTTCAAAAGATTGGGGCTCCAATTGAGCCCCAATCGAGGATCCTATGGTCTAGGTCTCCAGGGTTGGGTGACTTGATATGGGTTCAGACTTTGGCTAGAGAACCCTCGGTGTGGCTCGAATCGAGTCGGAACTTGTTTGAAACATTAATATAAGTTTGTAAGGTTTAACTGTAACATTTAGAAAAATATTTGGTTAATTTTGCAAATATAAAAAATATTTAACGGAATTATTTTACAGAAAAGTAACGGATATACAAATTATCATCATTTTCAAACGTAATTGAACTATTAACCATCACGAAAAAAACAAGTTGTATCGAAAATCATTTTGTGCAAACATGTTTGATCATTTTCAGACTTTTTCCTATTAAAAACAATTAACTGATGTCTAGATGATTAATCAAATTTATATTATTTATTATTAAAAGATAATTATATTTTTCTTATAGTATATTCAATTTCTTTGTTACTAGCTATAAGTTAACAATATAAACAAAATAGACTGTCTATCTAACTCTCTCTCTCTATATATAGCTTTGCTTACTTAATGAATAGTGCATATTTAAATGTTTATTTTGTATAACTTGTGTTAATTTTTTAATATTAATTTATTACATAAAGGATCAATTTTTTTTTGGCCAATGACATGGTGTTTCTTTTACATATGTTGTAAAGTAGTTGTAGATTAGATCATTAGACATATTCCTCGAGAAATATAATACCAGATTAAGAAAGAGTATTACACTACTAGAAATTTATATATATATATTATTCCCAATTTCCTTTATTTTACACTACTAGAAACTAAGTTTTTACCGGCGAGAAAAAAACATCTCGCCGGTAAGTTCATTTTGTTTTTACCGGCGAGAAAAAAACTAAATTATTCACTGGTAAAAATTCATTTTTATCGGCGAAAGCTATTTTGTCGCCGGTAATTCGTTTTGTTTTTTAATATATATTTTGTTTTATTTTTCGTAAAACACATTTACCGGCGGAGGAAGAATTGTCGCCGGTAAATATTCAATTTTCTACAAAATCGGAGTCTCTTTTAGAATAAATGAAAAAACTGTGTCTATTCGGTAATTATTCAATCGTGTTCTGAATAACCGGGGTCTCCAATTCAATCGGGGAGAAGCAGCCTTCATATTCCACCAGAGAAAATCTTGATGTGACTAGGGCGAACTGTTGCGCTGTCGAAGACGTGCAGACTCCGACTGCTACTCTGATTGCTACTGCTTCTGGTAAGTTCTTCAATTCAGTTTTCAATTAGGTGGGTGGCAGATTGGTGGGGAAAGGGGGATAGAGGTGTTAGGCGGGAGTTAGATGGGGGTGGTGGGTGGCGGCTCGTGTGTCGGGTTGGGGATGAATGTGGCGGCTCGTGGATGGGTGGTGGGGGCGGGGGGCTGAGGCGAGGAGCACAAGAGGGTCTGCGCCCCAACCTTCTGGAGGCGCAGACCCTCCAGCAAGGCGTGCTGTGTGTGCAGACTCTCATCCGGTTTGTAATTGTATTAATATAGTGTGTGTATATATATATATATATATATATCAGATTTTGTAGCTGTTATGTAGTATATATAGATACATACTTTCCACCTCATGGTATTCTTTGTTTGAGAGCCTTAGAAGAAGTCACCTCATGCTATTAATTAGTCAGAGTTATAGTTCAGTTATGTTATTCTCTGGATGTGTTGAGGACCACACCAACCAGCTATAAGTTCTGAAGTCAAATGGCAAAGTAGGTGTTGATGTCAGTGTTGCGTTGCACTGCATTTGTCTCTAAATCCTTGGTCATTTGACATATGTTTTCTCTTTGAAATCAGTGACATAAAGTTTTAATGTGTCAATGATTAATGATTTCCTTGTCTCTAATTGGAATTCTTCCAATTTAGGAAGGGAAGAGACAAAATGTCATTTCATCTCATGATTGTCATTAAAATGAGCACTACTCCATTTTGTCAATAGTTTCCACAAGTCTAAATGATACTCCAATACAAGAAGCAAAAATAATGTTTTTTTACACCTCTAAACAAAAAAGAATATATATGTCCTAGCGTAAGTAATATAAAAAAGAATAGTCTTTCTACTTCGTCATAATATTTGCCTGCCTAGTAACTATTACTTGATAGATATATACTTTTCACCTCATGATATGTTTTTGTTTGTGAGAGCCTTAGGAGAAGCCACCTCGTGTTGTTCATATTTCCACCTCATATTGTTCATATTTTCCACCTGATGTTGTGCATGTGTTTCCACTTCATGTTGTACATATTTTCCACATGATGTTGTTATTCCTGAATTGTATTCATTTCGCCATTTTTGTGTTCTAGTATTAATTAATAACTGCTTCATTCAAAATTAATATACATGACTAAGTGACTAACTAACAAGAATAAGAAACTCAATACTATTCTACTGAATATATAATTGGCCAAGTAGAGATGATTAGTGCATTTGCTTAAGAACTCTATTGATGAAAGTTCAATTGCTTTTTTGTTGTTCGGTTTAGAATTTTGTATGAAAACGTGATCAATTTATCTTAGCCTTCACATTATTTTAGATTTCACATTACCAAATACAATTGAGCTCAACTGAATTTTTGTGTTGTGTACTTGTGTTATATAAAGTTTTATATATTAGGTGCGCCTCATTCAATGAGGCGAGCGCCTTTTGTGCACCTAAAAATTGAGGCAATATTTGACATTTGCGCCTCGATGCGCCTCTTATATTTTAAAATACTGAAGCAAATTGCACACGACACTCTAGACTAGAACTAAGCAAAAACACGGTAATCAAATTGCTCAAATCCAACTATGTCAACCTTCAGTAAATGGAAACATTGGTGGTGATGTTATGTCGCCGGTAAATGGAATAAAGTTACCGACGATCAAAGTGCGCCAACAAATGTAGACCTTATTACCGGCGACGTGTTGCGCTGGTAAAATGGTACTTTATTACCAGCGAATATTAGTTTCGCCGATATAAGCTTTCCTGGCCAATGTACACCAACGACTTTTACCGGCGAACTGTATCGCCGGGATGACTTTTACCGACGAATTTTGTGTCTTACCGGCGAGTAAGCTTCGCCGGCAAAAGCGACACCTAAACTAGTGTTATTTAAATGACATAGAAATAGCCTAAAAGGACTGATTTTTTCAAATCTAATTTCAAATATTATATAGGGAATTTCTTTGAATGTTTCATTATACATCTCAGATAATTATTTTAAAATAATTGCAGATGATAGTGGACTCGATCCCCTTATTTATTTTATTCATATTATGATTCTGAACATTGTAAGTTGTATTATAACTTATACGCATAGTTATCAGAACCGGACCGGATTGGTGGTTCGACCGGAAACCAAACCTCTACTTCGTTTGATTAAGTTAAAAAACCGTTTTACAAAAAAAATAGTGTTTGAACCGGGCGGTTTTTGGAAAATCGGTCGGTTCCCGGTTCATTTTTTTATTTTTTTCTGCTAGAGAATGAACGAACCTAGTTTAGTAAAGCTTCAACCAAAAAAAAAAGTTTAGTAAAGCAGTAGGATTTACCATCTTCAGACAAATCCATGGCGTAGTAAAGTTTCCCCTTCCTCCGATTGCTAGAAATCTTGCCAATGAAGAAGAATGGAATCAATCAGTATAAGTAAAGGAAGGAACAAGGAGACAAAGTGTCATCATCAAATAGAATAGACGTACATGCAGAACAAGAAAAGTTTGAGTTTTTCTGATCCTTTCACCTCCATTATCTTCTCCACCTCTTCTTTTTTATGTTTTTGTGTTTTCAAGTCAGCGTATTGCTTGGGTAAAACAAGCAAACAAACACAAAGACACCTTTTTTCTTTGATATATATATATCATCAAAAAGAAAGATTCAAGTGCCGATGGTGGTGAAGACAGACCCATAAATCAAAACAAACAAACAAAAAGACCTAACACCAAATCAATGACTTCGTCCAGAAAAAAAAACAAAAAAAAAAAACAGAGACATGGCTGCAAAGTAAATGATGATTGAAAATATACCTGTTTCCGTTTTCAGTATTTCACTCCTTCCAAGTTCCAAGTTCCTTTCTTTAGTGGGTTTGTTGTCTTTCTAGGAATTGCTTTTGCGGCTTTGATGGTTTGGTGTCATCCTCAACATTAGAAACCTTATAAATGTATAAGTGAATCGCACATCGAACCGGATTTGGCTGAGTTGGACTGAACGAATCGGAAATCGGCCCTCGAACCAGAGAGAGGGCCGGTCCAGTTCTGATAACTATGTTTATAAGTGATTATCTACATTTATTTAGAGGAATAATTAATTAATATAAATAATCTTATGAAATTTATTAATATTCAAAATTAATTTATACTTGAATAGTTCTATGGACGACTGACTTTATTAATCCACCTTGATTATTCATCATTATGACTTAATTATGGGCTACTAGACCGAGTAACCCGATTGTCTCTCAAGTCGAAGACCTCTAGCCCAAAGGACTCCATTTCGAACAAGAGGGCCGGGCTGAATCTAACCCCACTAGGCCCGATTCAGCAATCAATTTTTATAGTTGTCCATTGACTATTTTTGCTCATTCTATTTTTTTAAAAAGAAATCATCTATTTTTTTTTGTCAAGTAATAGTTGAAACGAATTTAAAATTTACAAAAGTTATCCTAAAATGTTTTTTTTTTATTTTAATTTTTACAGCATTATAATTTATAGCCCGTCTTAATTATAAGTAGGGTTAAATACCAAATAGTTATCCGAACTTTGGACGTTTTACAAATAGCTACCCGAACTTTGAATTTTCAAAACTGGCTACCTAAACTTTGACATATGGGCCAAATAGCTACCTCTGTTAAATATGGACGGAAAATGAAGTGGCTGCACATGATTGACCCATAATTTTAAAAAATATATAATTATTTTTAAAATTCTAAAAAAATCAGAAAAATTCTTTAAAACCCTGGAAAATTAATAGAAAAAAATAAGAGTTGTAAATATAATTTTTGTATTAAAATTATGAAATAAAAATAAAAGATTAGATTTTTTTTTTTAATTTTGTTTCATATTTTTCAATACAAAAATTATATTACAAACTCTTATTTTTCCTATTAATTTTGTAGTTTTTTCTGATTTTTTTAGTATTTTAATAAAATAATATATTTTTTAAAATTATGGACCAATCATATGCTGCCACGTCATTTTCTGTCCATATTTAACGGAAAATTTAACAGAGGTAGCGATTTACACCATGTGTCAAAGTTGAGGTAGCTATTTGCACATTCGTCTAAAGTTTAGGTAGTTGTTATTGAAAATTCAAAGTTCGGGTAACTATTTGTTAAACGTTCAAAGTTCGGGTAGCTATTTGGTATTTAACCCTTATAACTTATAAGTACAAACTTCAAATACAGTTATTTCATGAGTGAATACTACAATTGACGAGTAGTTTAGGGAAAAATTTGCAATTGTTTTCTTTTTGATTGGTAAGTGGGAATAGAATAGATTCTTCTCGACCATAGCCTAGCATAAGGTCAATAGCCTAGAATAGATACTCATGGCCTTCTTCAGGTCAATAGCTTCCTCTTCAGCTGCCATTGCAGCAGCATATGTTCTTCCTCCAATCTGCGCCCTGTCTTCTCCCTCATCTTCATCTCCTTCTCATCCTTCTCAGTTCCCAAGCACCCAATCTCTCACTTTCAAACTACCAATTCGCGCGAGTCCCCAGAAGTTAGGCCTTCTCAAGAGTTTCACCTCCACTTCTTCGGCCCTTCACATGGACGCTCCGACATCTGATCAGAAACCCACCTCGAAGGTACCGAAATGAGTATATTTTTCCCTCAATTCTCTGTTACATCCAATCCAATTCGATTTGTTCTCACGTTCTTGTATTTTGTTGATTGATGCTTACTTGCAGAATGGAGCTTCTTTGCCTGAGCTTCTCGTAAGTTCGTTTTCTCCTTTATTTTTCTTGATTTGATTTAGATGAAGTAATTCTGGACAATTGCGTTCAGACAATTTGTGCTTGTTTAATTGATAACAATATCTGCATTGTAAGTTTGTAACGCTTTAGGGGTATTGAAATAAAAAATAGTCCATTTTTCTCTTGATTTGTGCTCGGTATGATCTAGAATTGATATCATCTGCTTCGTTATAAACGCTGCTGGAGCTTGAAACGGATTCTTTGTAATCTAATATATGCTTTTTTTTGCCTTGTATGATTAATTCAGACCGAGTTTATGGTGGATATGAAATGCGAGGGTTGTGTAAACTCGGTCATGAATAAGTTGCAAACAATCGATGGTATGTGGTTGGCCATTGGTGATTCATGTTTTTGCAGCAAATTTTTGTGGTTCTGCTCTTTTCAATTTTTTCTTTTTTTTGCAGGAGTGAAAAACATCGAGGTGGACTTGGGAAATTAAGTGGTTAGGGTGTTAGGGACTACCCCCGCGAAGGAACTGTCTGAAGCATTGGATCAAATAGGTCGAAAATCCCGTTTAATTGGCCAAGGAATACCCAATGGTTAGTGTGGACATTTATATCATCAAGCATTCAAGCTTATGCTTTATTTGTTAGATTTAATTCTGTATGGTAAAATCACATTGAGATTCTCAAATGATGAAGTGCAATGCAAGCTGTAAATACTCAAAAGATTGGATAAGCACTTTATAATGGTTATGCTGGCTGGATAGTCCATTCATTATATGGACCACTTGGAGCATAATTATGTTACAAAATAGATCAAATTCTGCTTTGTTTAAACTATGCATGTAATGCATAAGCTATTCAGGAATTCTTGCAGTCCCAGAAGTAAATACATCAAATTTTTTGTTATTTGTTTGTTCTAGAGTTGATACTCTCTTGCTATGAACATGCAACGAACTGCTTACTGTAATCTCTACATTAACAGTTGAGGTTGAAGCCAATATCTTGCTGAGGAAAAAACATTCCGAGATCCATGAAAAAATCTTAAAAAGAGAAGATGAGCTACAAATTCAAATTACATCTTTTGAAGACTATCTGGTTGAATAGTTTAAGGCTGGGTTAGCTTCATGCAGACATTTGCATTATACTATCAAAAGCTGCCTATCTAATTCTGTCTTATTTTTTTATTCATCAGCTCTATCAATTTTTCCTAATATCTTGGCACTGCCAATATGTTCTTTTACTTGATTGCAGATTTCTTGATTTCAGCTGCTGTTGCTGAATTCAAAGGTCCAGATATATTTGGTGTAGTTCGATTCGCTCAAGTAAACATGGAGTTGTCTAGGATCGAGGCCAACTTCAGTGGATTGAGTGCAGGAAAACACGGTTGGTCCATCAATGAGTTTGGCGATCTGACAAGGGGAGCAGCGAGCACTGGAATAGTGTTCAATCCATTAGCTGGAGAGACCGAGTACGAGGTTGGTACATCTCTCTATTAATCTAGTATGATTAAGGCTGTCGATGGTTAGAGTATGGTACGAGTATGACAAATACCATAACCATACTATATTTTTAAACCACATAACCATAACTATTACGTGTACGATTTTCAATACCATAACCATTAAAAATAACTGTGGTTATTAACTATGGTTTTACCCGTATACCCATATTTATTCAACACATGCAATATAATAAAAGACCGAAAATTTTATTTTAAAAAATATATAAATTTATATTGTCAATAAGAAAAATATATAAAACTAACATCATGGTTATTTATTACTTATATATACAGTAACTTTCATTATTTAGTATATGTTAGTTTATTAATAATAAATAATTATTATATTTATATAGTAATCATGGTTATAACTCAAATAGCATAACTATCACCATAACCATTATGGTTAAAAAATTCATCACCATAACCGTACCGCACCATAATGGTACGGTTAACCATATTAAACAGTAATGATTATAATCATGGTTATGAGTTTTTAACTGCATCATTGTCTGCCCTAAGTACGATCAGGCCTTATGAAACTTTGCCCCTACTTTACGTAAACTAAATTTCTGACTTTGTCCGTGCATTCCGTAATTGCTGGGTATTATGTCGACCGTGTATCCCTTTTCTTTCTGTTTAAGCCACTTGGCGACCTGGGAACATTAAATGCCGACGAGAAGGGTGAGGCCTTCTTCTCGGGCACGAAGGTGAAGTTGAGAGTTGGGGATCTGATTGGCCGTTCCGTGGTGGTTTATGGGGCGGAGAATAGGTCGTTGGGTGAAGGAGTTGCAGCTGCAGTTATAGCAAGAAGTGCAGGGGTGGGAGAGAACTACAAGAAGCTGTGCACTTGTGATGGAACCACTATATGGGAATCGAGCAACGGTGATTTCGTCACCGGTAAGGTCGGATGATGTGTAATAATAATCTGCTAAGACCACATACATTAACTATTTGCAACTTTCATTTGTAATAATAATAATAATAAATTTTTAATTAATAATGTGACATTGTGATATAGTGAATAATTATATAAAATGGTTAGTACAATTCGGAAATAACTGGAGTAAATCAATATAATTGAATTTGATTCAATCGATGTGTACATTATATTTAAAATTGTTGAAGTACACTCTGAATAAAATACCATACCCGTTGATATACACAAAAATAGTCATCATATAAACAAGGGAAAAGTATGAAAAAAAAATGAAACATGTTTGATGTTGTAGGTATTTGATGCAGTCGTTATGTTTTCGTCCAAAATATCCGTTAAGTGTGCACATGCCCTGCACGTGACGTATTTGTATAGTGAAAGTCCTTAAATGCCTCTGTCTTCTTCATAAGACAGTTATAACACACCGAATGAGTAACACTGTCTTCTCCATTCTTCGTGTCTTCTCCAATCTTCGGCAGTGAGCTCCAGTGTTCTCCATTCCTCTTCGTCCTGCTCTCCAAACAATGATGTCACCACACAAGTCCAGCAGCTCTTCTCGAAGCTTGAAGGCGCATGAAGAATACCAAGCGTTAATTTGTTATTGTGGGTTCACTAGTCATGCCAACCCAGCTTCCACATGGAAGAATTTCGGTCGGTTTTTCTATGAGTGTCCCAATTATAAGGTATGTTTGTCGATTTCATTGGGTTTTTACCCTAATTGTAGAATGAATTTGAAAATGGTTGCCCAACCACAGTTGTAAAGTTCCATTCGAACCCCTAATTCCCAAATTTGATTGCAGAACCACGGTTGTAACTATTTCGAGTAGAGTGACCCCCCAATGTGCATATACGGAAGGAGGACCGTAAGAAAATTTCGAGATATGCATGACAAGATCGAAGACGAAGTTGTTCTTGTACGTAGGAGGGAGAAGATGTTAATTATTGTTGTTGGAGTGTTTGTGGTCCTGCTTGTTTCTGTAATGTTAAAAGTTGTTGTCAGTTGAGCTGATTGTGTGTTTTAAGTTTGCGGATCGGTTGTAGGTTAATTATGTTAGTTAGTGTGTTGGTGTCAGAAAACATAAGTTTTGTAACTGTTGGTATTTGATGCAATATGTTTCTGAACCAGTATAACAAAGATATAACATGTTTGGCAAATTGGTGCAAAACATTACCAACAGAACTGAATAGAATGCTACCTGAAAATCAAAACTTGTAGCCCAGACCATACATAACCCATACAATACCTTTGAAAGTACCTTCATACAATACCTATTCCACCAAAACACATACTAGTTCATCAAAATCCACCAAAATCCGCAAACACATTATAGTTCATCAAAATTACAGCATGCATGCTGCAACGCACCTCAAAATACCTAGTATATCATAATATCTAATCCGCAATGACATAAATCTTCACTGAGTCGGGAATTTTGTGAATTTGCTTGACTTGAAACGAGGGGAACTCCTTGACGGTCTCGCCCTCTTCAAAATTATTTTTTTTCCTTGGGGTGATTGTTTTCAAAGGCATATCAACTTGAACGATAGCTCTGCAATCTGACAGTTGGGGGCACTTGAGCTGACTCGAACGAGTTCAACATCACTTTCCAGATCAATAATCTTTTCAGCCGAACCTTTAACTTATGTATAAACAATAACATTACAGTTCTAATTTCAACATACGGAATGGTCTAAATTTTGTGATTTGAACAAACCTTAGTTTTTCTCCTCGGTGGCAATTTTGACATTCTTGTTTTAGGAATTATAGGTGGTACGTCTTCAACTACTCGTTCCTGCGAAGAATAACAGAATAAGTGGACGACTAACAAACTTCAGAAATACAGACAGAGTAAGTGTCAGAAACGTACCTGAGGCTGCGAATCGGGGACACTCTCAGGTACCTGAGGCGAATCTGGGACACTCTCAAGTATCTGCGAATCTGGAACCTGAGGCGGCGAATGTGGAACCTGGGCTGCCTTCTTCCCTCCTTGTTGTGCTTTTCTTTTCCTAGGTGTACGTGCTGACGTTTGAGTTTGTTGGGACGGTTGAGAGGGCTGGGTTGTCTGGGTTGGTTGCGATTCTTCACCTCTCTTGGTACAAGCCCTCTTGTTATTACCACTAACACCACAAAGTCCGCAATACTGCGGCAGCCCATGTTTTGTCATTTTATCACCGGTCTTGTTAATTGTTTCGATTGGACCCTTCGTCCTCTTTTTCTTCGGCATGCCCCCTTGTCTTCGTACATCAGGAGGATCAATAGGTAAAGAGTCGACTTTCATCCAGTCCTCGACACCGGGAACGGGATGTATGACTGTTGTGTAGATCCGTTGCATGGTCTCTCTACTGTATAGCATATCCACAAAATCTTCTAGCTGAAGCCGAGATTTGAGCAAACATGTTGTAGCATGGGAACGCGGAATTCCCGTCAAGTTCCATTCTACGCAACTGCAAGTCCTCTTGTTGATATCCACGGTATATTGGTATTGTGATCCTACCAACACTTCATACTCACCTTCACACGCATATAATACACCCATTCCCCTTGACGCATCCTTCTTGTTGTTTGTCCCTAATTAACTGCACGTCTTCGTCGCTCACAATGATTTCTATGTCTTTCTTCGGATCTCCGTTGGGTGGAATGTAGGTGATAGTCTCATCCCTCTTTAGACCGTAATACTCAAGAAGTGCAGCGATTGTGCATGAAAATTACTACTTGAGAGGGAATAATAGACAATAGTTTAAGGGAGAGTCACAAACTCATTCAAATTTTTAGGGTTAATTACCTTAACTGTTACTTATGTTTGGCCCATTTGATTAAAAGGTTACTCATCTTTTTGTGTGTAGCTGAAACGTTACTTAAGTTTGAAGATGTGACTGAAAGGTTACTCCGTGAACTTTCCGTCAAATCTGACCGTCAAAGTGTCACGTGCAAGTCACGTGACCTAATTTAAAGACGATTCTACCCCCCTTTTATGTTTATGGATTATGAAGTAGTAACGGTTAGGTAACAAAATGTCCAAACTAAAGTAACCGTTTAATAACATTTAGAAGAAGATAAAACATCATTTAACAACTTCTCCACAAACATAATTCACCACATTTGCAACCATTTTATTTTATTTTATTTCAAACGAATTTAAGTAGCATCAAACGAATTTATAATACATACAACAATTTTCTATTTTCTATATTTCATTGTCCAGGTCATCTCTCTTCTTGATTTTCATAAACTCACCATCCTCTTCATCATCACTAGCAGCTTTAAGAAAAGCTTGCCTCAACTCCTCATGTTCCTCATTATAGCTTTTCTTATTATTACCCTCACGAGCCTCCTCCTCCTCCTCATCATCAAAATCAGGACCTTCTTCGATCACCTGCTTAGCAACAACATCTTTCAAATACGTCTTCTTCTTTTTCTTCTTAGTATTCTCTTTACCTTCCTCTTCACCCTCACCATTATCATCATCATTGAAAGAGAATAATATCCTTTTCCTTAATAACGAGATCTTTGTCCCTGAACTACTTCCACTCTGCTGCGTCAGATGAACTACATCCACTCTGCTGCGAATCTGAGCCTCCTCTGCTGCGAGAAATAGGTCTGTGCTTCTTTTCGAGCTCCTGAAGACGCTGCAAATCTTCACGCTTCTTGTTATGCTCATAGTGTCGTGCAAAGTTTTTATCAATCTCAATCTTGGAGATATCCTCATTGTCAAAATCATCATTCCCGTCGAACAGCTTCATACCGATTCTCCTGCCAAGCTTGCTTATTCTCTCTCCACTAAACTGACCAAAATGAAATAAACCGAAAATCAGCAGTTGTTTTTCTTACTCTCACATCACTTTCTTGGAAATATGGGTCCTGCAAACAAGTAAGCATCCGCTGATTCCACAATCTCAGCACAAAATGCAGTACTCACAGCACCCCAGTATGTCCCAATAGAGCTAAGCTGCTAAAACATCACCAGTGAACAGAATTAGAACGATTCTTGAGCAGTGACAAAATGATATCAACAAATAAGGCTTGGTATGTCGAGACATGAAGCTCCTTCGTCATGTGGATAACTAGAAGAATGAGCTAAAAGGTTACATTACAAAGGGTTACTTTGCAAGAATGTGCGAAAGGATGTCAGCAGCATTGCAGGTCAGATTTTAGGTCTCAATTATTGATCTATTTGAAGTCTACCAGGACCTCTAAGAATCACAACTTTAAATCTCTGCCAGTTTGAAACTTCCTCCTGAGCTCAGTCTGAAACTTCACAGTTTCCTATTCCAGGCCATTCCACAAGAATTCAGGACACGCATGTCAAATGAACATAACGGGACTCGTATAAAATAGTATATGCAGTAAGCAATGTTTGAAACACGTACATATTTTACGAATTCTGGAATTGGGTTGGGGTAGACGTACTTCTGAGGCGGCAATGCCCTGACATAGCGCTCTTTTGGATGCAGCCTTCTACCGCTGCAGGGATGTCTCTTCTTCCTCCCGCCAGAGCGACCCGGGTTCGCGTCGAACATATAGGCTACCAATCGACTCCATTTCTCATCGCCTCCGCCGTTGAGCATAACAAAAAATAACCAAAATCCAGCAATCTCAAGATTAAACCATTGTTGTTTTCCAATGCTAAAATCCAGCAATCTTCATCGCCGCAATCTTCCCAACAGTAAAGGCAGTTATACATCAACTCCTCTTCATCATCATAATCATCAATCTCCATCCGGAAATCAGGATTTCCTTCATCATACAACAGAACGCAGTCAAAAGTTTAATCAACTATTCATTAAAATCAAAATTTCATCCGAGATGAAGGCGAGGATGCCTACCCCGGCAAAATTTCATCCCGATTTTCATGATTTAGGGTTTTCAAACGATAGAATCAAGATCAAAGAAGAAATCAAGATGAAAGAAGGGGGTTCACCTTCACTGTGAGAACGGTTTCAAAATTTTGAGCGTGTGAGCTCCGGCGATGGCGATAACCTTGCGAGAGAGGTTGGTCGAAACGAGGCAGTCGCCATTTCCGTTCCAGCTTTTCTCCAGACCTAAGAACAACCTCTCTTAAGTAGACAAAGCTGTGTTAAGGGTAGTTTAGGAACTTCAAATTACAAGTTAATCACGTGACAAGCACATGTCACTACTTAACGGGAAGAAATAACGGCAGTTAGGTGATAGTAACGGTTTAGTCACATGTGTCAACTTAAGTAACGGTTGAGCTCAAGTTTGAACGGTTCAGTCACATTGTCAAACATAAGTAACGGTTGAGGTAATTAACCCAAATTTTTAATATTTTGTGAATAATATTTGGCGGATCCACTACGTTACCAAAAATGTTATCTTATATTAAAGTCATTTAAAATGCTCCATAGAAATGGGGGGAGCAAAAATCAAGTGGTATTAGTATGTTTAACTTAGTAATGGACAAATAATAAAAATCAAGTGGTACACTACAAGAAACTTTAGAATCAACGTCGGTAAAAAATCGTTGCTAAAGGCATAAATACCGTTGTTAACTTTTAGCGTCAACAAAATTTCCGTGCCGGTAGCCCCCATCGTTAAAGGTTATACCTACGGCAATTTGCCGTTGTAAAAAGTTTGCCGTTGTTAGAATGACACTCCCCATTTATCTTTTACAGCGACGTTCGTTGTTGTTAAAGACAGTTCAAAAGCGACAACATATTGTTGATGTTATAGATGAGTTTTACTGATGAAAATACTTCATCGTTGAATTGTATTTTTAGCAGTGACTTTGAGCGGTTGTTTTTTATTCGAAACAACGTTCATTAACTTGTTGTTAATACGTGTATTTAGTGACTAGTGACTACAAATCCATCATTAAAAGCACTTGATACTGTCAGGTAATGTTGTTGTTAAATACATGTTTTTAGTGATAACCAGTAATATCAGTTTATGTCGATGTTAAACACATGTTTTTTTGTGTCAACAACCACTAATCATTGTTAAAGGCAAACTTTTGTTATATGTTTTTATTAATTATTTAGTTATTGCTATATGATATCAACTACACAATACATTTTAAAAAATATAATATATTATTTATCCAAGTATATATATACATCTTAATAAACATCCAAACAACAAACTTATAATAATTTTGAACGTAAATACATAATTTTCTAAATTAGATGAAGACCTAAAACTAATATGTTTTTATACTTGAGATGGTTTGAATTCAGAATGTCGGAACTACGAACTTCATCTCCGTCTCTAATTCACAATCCCCTACAAGCTCCAACAATATCATGTGATCATATAGAAAGGAAACACAACAATAAGTACAATAACAAAATCATTTAACACAATAATCTAGAACACCCTACATAACAATAGACATCTTAACACGATAATTTAACCACGACATAACACAAGACACCTCAACACAATAGTTCAAACACTAATTCAAGACAAGATTTTTAAGCACTAGTTCAAACATCACAACAGTATGGTCAAAGAGCTTTTATTCAAGACTTATAAAACAACACTGAATCAATCTTTTGATGGAACTTCAAAATAAGAAATTCTACCGACAGGAATCAACATATGGGGCCCATGAGTATCTCATTTCATTAATTCCTATGGCTATATGATTTTCCAAAGTATTTTGAAAAAAAAATCAAAGTGTTGATCAAAAGGCTTATAAGAGTGATGACAAGTTCAGAAGGAAACTAGAAATCAATGAAAAGCTTGATTACTTACCAACATTAGATAAGTATCGAGATGCTGAAAAATTGTGAAGATCAAGTATAGAAACTGGACCTGCTTAGTAACGTTCGTGCTTTTTACCTACAAACAAAAAAATGAAATATCTTAAGAAAGTTAACAGACCTATACAGTTCATGCGTACATCAACACTTTGAGTCTTCATGAGGACATTCACTGATAAGTGCAAGAGTTTGGGGCAGTACGGAAAAAAGAGATCAGTCCCACCATTGTCAACTGGTGAAGATCTAAAACTAATATGTTTTACATAAATTTGAATGTAATACATAGTTTCTACATCTGATGAAGACCTAAAACTAATATGTTTTTATACTTGAGATGGTAATGAATCCGGAATGTTGGGACCTTATTATGCGTAGGGAGCTTGAAGTTAGACTGCCTTACAAAAATGGGTGTTGAACTGCAATCATCACTTTTACTCTTTGGCACAGCGTTCTAAGGAAAGAGATAACAAACAAGCAGAAGCAAATCAGCGAATTCTCAGACTTGAGGACACTACTATATCAAAAAGCATTTAGAACCATGAAAATGTTTAAATGGTGAAAAAGTTAATTATTTTTCAAGAGAGGGCAGCAAAAAAAAAATAAGGGCTGTCAGCAAATTTTTGTAAGTACCTTAATCCAAGTCGAACATACTCCTTTGTGAGATACAGCCATATCATCCTTATCTAGAAGCAGCTGATCCAGCTCTGGCCACAATAGCTCGCGCCTTCAGAATAACAGTCAAAATAAATTTCAAGATCTTACAAGGTATCAATGATGATAAAAATTTGGTGCTTATTGTCACTATAGAGGACAACAGTAAGGATTCTACAATACCAGGCAGTAAAGTCATCTTCGATACACTGATCATCGTCTCCAAGACCCATTGGAACAAGACGCTTTCCACCTGGAAATTCAAAGAAAACAAATTGAAGTAACTAATGTAGATAACTTATAATTAGATGTCCATAAATCTTCCAGTACAGAGCATAGATTTCTCAAAAAATTCAATAACTGAAGTGATTCATACCTTGTTAAAATGCTCATACTGTCTGTAAAAGAAGTTAATAACTTAATCATCTACCAACTATGATATTGAATTGAGAGGCAAAATTTACTGAGTTACATAAATTGAACTGTGAGTGAGAAAACACTTACAGTTGATGAGATTCTGGCATTCTCGATTCAGAAGATTGAAGCCATGGTTGTTGAAGATCTCAAGATCCAAGCTAACATGGAAGCTGAAGCTTCTCCATTCCATAGCTATTTCATTTTCTCCTCGATCAAGGATATCTCCAAGCTGAACCAAAACCTAATATGAAGTTGAAATCCTGAATGATGATTTCCTCATAAACTCATTCGGCATAAAGTAACCTCTCTGACTAACATGAATAGATAGCATACCGTTTCTTTACCAGTCCATAAGTCTTAACCAACACTCCAGTGCCGCATTCGACTTCAGACAAGAGGGATTAGACATACCAGCCACAATACGGCGATCAGGTGCCGAAACGTAGGTCGGGGGATCTCCTTTAACGAGTATGGGCTTCAAACCTCTAATTTTGCTACTTGACACAGAAGAAGATACGATTTCAATTAACTTGTCGGAGCCCGAAGAAGACCTCAATACTCAACATTCCTAAATACCATGGAGGCAAAAAGAATAGGAATCCATTTTCACTGTTTTAGAGCATTCAGGAATCACAGTAGTCAATCACTTCAAGTTAAGTCAAGAGACGAACCTATTACTTTAATATTTGAGTGTATCTTCTACAAAATGATTACTTCGGGTAAATCGTCTTCTTCACGAGGCAGCTCTAGTGATCTTCGGAACGCTTGGCCATGAAAATTGGCAGCGCCGGCGAGGTTCTTAGTAACTCAGCTGCAGGAGAGACTAAGCAAAGAGGAAGGAAGCAGAAAAGAAGAAGAAGAAGACCATTTTATGGAGGTTCGCCGATTGAAGGAGGATGATTAGGTAGGGATGAAGATAAGAGAAGGGAGTGGAGGCATGAGTGGAGTGAATGGGTGATACCGTGATATTTTTTTAAATTAAATGGTGGTTCAATTCGGTTTAGTGACGGTTCTATCGGTTTAGTGGGGGTTCTTAACATTTAGTGACGACAACTACTAATGTTAGTCAACAATATGTCATAGTTGTTTGTGCATTATTGACATTGACAATAGTCGCCGCTAAAAAAAATATTTTACCAAAATAATTGAATCTGTTACTGAATAAGTATACTAATGTCGACAATATATTGACACGCAAACCTATTCTTACATTTTTTTTGCTACTTATGTTTTAACGACGATAAAATTGATTAGTTACGGCAAACAACCGTTGTTGTTATTGTCATATTGACGACAAAATGTTTCGCATTTGAATATGTACATTTACAACGGAAAAGTCATCTGCTACTAATGGACTCATTTAACATCAAGTGTTGGTCGACATTACACATTCATCCATGTAAAAAATAAAGTGACGGCAAAAATTAACATTAAATGTATCTTACAACGATGGAAAACATATTGTGTCTAATAAGTAATAATAACGACAACAAAAACTGCTAATACAATATACACACATTCAACATCAATTCTTAGCGTCAACACGAAATTCCCGTAGCTGTTGCACAAGTTTCTTGTAGTGGTATTAGTATGTTTAACTTAGTTGTCGGACGTCGGATCCGACTTTCCCGACCCGTTTTGGAAAATATTTTTAAATTTTCGTTTTTGAAAATGCCGGGTCTTGGCGAGCGAAGGGTCCGGTCGAGCGGGGTCAACTTGCGAAGGTTGAGCACCTAAAGACCCCGCTTGTCAACTTGTAATTCACTTTGGAGGTAAAACCCCTTCTCGAGATGTCTGACTGCTTGTGCGGACTTCTCAGACTGTTTTCTCATTAATCGACTTTGGATTCCTCTTTGATGGAGTTCCCTAAAGCTATTCATGCTATGTTCACAAGGTGTATCCATGCAAGTTGTCGAGGCAGCTCAAATTAATGCAGATCACAATTTTTTTTTATTGCTACTGTGGGAAACATTATCGTCCACCTTTGAGCTTTTTTTTTTTTTAATCTCTTGATTTTCTTTCCTTTTGCTACGGTTTTTTTTTACCGCACCTCTCGATTCCCTTAATTTTTGCCTAGGTCGCCCTTTTGGGTTTTCAACCTAGCCGGGATTTGATTCCTTTCCTTTTGCCATGATCGCCCTTTTTAGGGATTTTTAATCATGCCCCTCTTCCCTAAATTTTGCCTAAACCGCCCTTTCAGGTTTTCGATTTAGCGGGAATTTCTCTCATTTTTGGGAGGCTCACTTTCTGATTACGAGTTTTTTTCCCTGCATCCACATTGATTGGATTGGGGAGATCTCTGTTGTCCATGTCAGTGATGATCATGGCTCCCCCACTGAAAATCTCTTGATGACATAAATCCCTTCAAATTTAGGTACAAACTTGCCCCGGGAGTCTTGATTGACTTGAAGGATATTTTTTTTATCTCTCGTTTTTCAATCATTTTGCTACGGTATTTTTTTTTACCGCACCTCTGGGTTCCCTTCATTTTTGCCTAGGTGGGCCTTTCGGGTTTTCAACCTAGCAGGGATTTGAATCCTCTCCTTTTGCCATGATTGTCCTTTTGAGGATTTTCAATCATGCCCCTCTTCCCTAAATTTTGCCTAAACCGCCCTTTTGAGTTTTTGATTTAGCGGGAATTTTCTCACTTTTGAAGGCTCGCTTTCTGGTTACGAGTTTTTTTTTTCATCCACATTAATTGGATTGTGGAGTTCTTGCTCGTCCTTGTCAGTGATAATCATGACTCTTCCGCTGAAATTTTTTTTGACGATATAATCCCCTTCACATTTAGGCATAAACTTGCCCCGAGAATCTTGATTGACTTGAAGGATTTTTTTTTTTTATCTCTCGCTTTTCTATCATTTTGCTGCAGTATTTTTTTTTTTTTACCGCACCTCTCGGTTCCCTTAATTTTTTGCCTAGGTCGCCCTTTGGGGTTTTCAACCTAGCAGGGATTTGATTCCTCTCCTTTGGCCATGATTGTCCTTTTGGGGATTTTCAATCATGCCCCTCTTCCCTAAATTTTGCCTAAACCGCCCTTTCGGGTTTTCGATTTAGCGGGAATTTTCTCTCACTTTTGGAGGTTCGCTTTATGGTTACGAACTCCTTAAGGATAGTATGTTCTGACTGCGTCCATTTTGATTGGACTGGGGAGTTCTTGGTTGTCCATGTCGGTGATGATCATGGCTCCTCTGCTGAAAGTCTCTTTGGCGTCATAATATCCTTCATATTTAGACACAAAGTTGCCCCAAGAGTCTGGATTGACTCGAAGAATTTGTTTTATGAGAATTAGATTGTCTGCTTGTAATCCTCTTGGACTGACTTTCCTGTTAAATGCACGAGCCATGCGTTGCTGGTACAAATGTCTGTGGCACTGCGCGATGAGCCACCTTTTGTCATGAGGTTCAATTGCACGTATCTACATTTCGCCTACTCTGACTCGTCCTTCTCTGCCTCGGCGAGGATCCTAGCTGACGGGAATTCTACTTCAATTGGCAACAAGACTTCGATCCCGTAAACAAGGGAGAATGGGGTTGCTCTTGTTGGTGCCTGTATTGAGTTCATGTATGCCTTGAGTGCCCATGACATCTTATCATGTCAGTCCTTTAATTGTTGCTTCCACTGCGTCATTCATTTGTGGATGATATGGAGATGCATTTTTATACTTCACCACAACTCATCGACCAATTTAGATTTCTGGCATTGCCGGTGATAATTGACTTTGGCATCCCATGACACACGATGATGTCCTTGCTGATGAAAAATTCAATGGAATTTGTCGTTATTGACGCCAGGGTAATAACCTCTACTCCTGGTGAAGTAATCGATTGTAATCAATATGAATCGATGACCGTGGGATGCCTTTGGGAAAATCATGTTGATTACATCGATGCCCCACATTTTGAAAGCCCGTGGGGAAGTCCTGGAATAGAGCTCGTGCAATGACGCGTGGATTTGGTCTGCGTACACTTGACAGATGTGATATTGTTGGGCATGATTTATACAGTCAGACGTCATGGTGAACCAAAAGTACCCAAGTCTTGCACGTTCATGTGTGGGCCGCAACAACCTTCATGAATTTCTTCCATTAGAGGTTCAACTTCTTTAGCATTCATGCATCTCAAATGGGTATAGTCGGGCCACTGGGATATTAATTGCAAGTCATTCCTCGCATGACCATTCAGACATTTTCTTGTGGCGTTCTCTGGGAACTCCGTACGCCAGATATTTTTTTTTATATCAGTGAGTCATGGTTGACTGTATGATTCTTCGATTGTACAACAATAGGCTGAAACTTCTTTGATTTTGATCTCCATTGGCAGTTTTTGGTTTCCCGGAGAAATTTTACTCATGGGTGCGAGCGTTGCCAATTTTTTTGAACGCAAAGACGCAAATAAGAACACAAGGTGATTGTTGGTCTGCTTCTCTTCTTCGCAGCTTTCATCCCCGTAGTGATGACGTTGCTGGCGTCATTGTTGTTGTCCCTCCATGGGTTTCTCCACCCTTCAGGGAATCCGGTCAGTTGGAAGTAATTCGCCTTGCTGTGACAAACTTTCCGTAGTGGCTACATTTCAAGCCTTTCCAATCGACGCCGCCAACAATGGCGTCTCCTCTTCAAGAGTTAACAACGGGGTCTGTCCCATGTCAACAATGGCGACTCTTCTGCAGGGGTCAACAACGGCGTCTGTCCCGTGTCAACAATGACATCTTGATGGCGTCTTCTCCGTGTCAACAATGACGTCTCTTCATCTCTATTTAAGTCGCCTATGCTTTAGCTCGATCAAACGACAGAGAGTTGTTTTTCTCATCTCCTTTACTTTGTAAAACAACCTTCCCTTTCCCGATGGTCGAATGTGGTCTGGTGGCATGGGTCGGTTTGACTCTGATTGCCACTTCCTCTAAGTGAGGTGTAACATAGAAGACAAACTCAATTATGACGATGAGAACCTTAATGTCCCTCCTTGCTACGGTACCCATTACTTATCTATGGTCCCTTCCTTGATCGGATAGTTGCATAAGTTGATTCTTCATCAGGTAACAGATTTTTCTCGGAGTAGATCTCGTTTTTCCTGACCATACTCCTCACTCACTGCATTCAGGAATTGATACAATTTGGTATCCGCTTGATTTTGTGTTCCAAATTGCAATGTCGTCTGAGCCAACAGATCATTCACTGTAATGTATAAAGTCAGATTCGGCAAGGGTGCCTCATTAGCGAGTGGACGGACGAAAAAGTCCCTGGGAGCTTCATTGAGGAGAGCTCCACTAGTGATACCGGTTGAAAATAAGCATGAAAAGCCCTCGTGAGAATCAATGTCATCGAGTTGGATCACTTGGTGTGGGCCTGGTAATGAAACGGCAAGGAGAGGAAATAACAATGTCCCTGAAATTTTGGCTAAATGTTTCCTCTAGGCGAATTCATAATCTTTGAAATTAGGACGAAAACCCAGTCCTAAAAGTATTTTTTCCTTCCGGGTGTGTGATGGTCATATGTGGGAGGTGGACCTTGGTCAGGATGGCCATATGTAGGAGGTGGAGCTTCGTCAGGATGGCAAAAGTGCCTTACATGGATTGATGAAGTACCACAACAGTAGTGTTGCTCGGGAAGACGAGGTAGGGGATAATGTGGTAGTCACGGCTGCCTGGAGCTTAGAAAAGCAAAAATCCGCTCGACCTAGGAGGTCATGCCAACGATTGACTGCACTGTGCGGGAACTCATGGTGTGCATGGTTTGCTTTAGCTTGATGAATTTCTCCTCGTGTTTTTGAGGTGCTGGAGTCATCGAATGTCGCATGGATTTCCGGAAACCTAAATCCAAAATACCATAGTAAGAAGGATGAATACACAATTGATCATGCATGATTGATTTCAAAAATTCTGCATGTTCCGTTCATTCCATTCGTAGACTTTGATTGCATGTATGGCAAAAATACTTTATAAGGATTTGGCCAATCGATGTCTAGTTCTTAAGACGTTTCACACAACGATGTAGCTCATTGAGTGCATTTGTTGCTTGTTCCTTGGTTCGAACGAAGGTCGAGGACATGTATTTTGAAAATCTTTTTATTTGCCTCGTTCTTCGTATGAACTGTTCAAGGGTGTCATTCAACTTAGCAACGTTGCCCCCACATTTTTCCAAAGTGCCCCAACATTGCTAGAATGACGGTGGTTGTTGGAGTCTATCCCTGATTATCTCATTCGGGTTGAAAGACGGACTTGCTGGTGTCGAATGGAACTTGTGAACGTATTCCGTTGTTGTTAATCACGCAGACACGTTTTTCCATATTTCATAATTCAGACAAGTCGTTGAGAATCCAATTGACTTTGTAGTTTACGAGCTCGTGAACCTCGTCAATCTTCTTGTTCACGTATTTCTGATTCTCTTTTGTCATGACTTTCCATATTCGGGCAATTTCGACCGTAGAGTTGTATGACCTTAATGTGAGGGCAATGATTTTTTTTTCATCCTTACCAAAGATGGTGCGTGAAACGTCTTAAGGATACAAGATTGAATGAACGGAACTTACATTATTTGTTTTTTGTTTTTTTGATAAATGCAATGCAAGTGCGAGAATTTAACTTCATTAGTAAGACTCGTATTACATTTACAACAGTCTGGAATATATAATACAAAAGGCCCAATCCTATACATGTCATGATCTAAGGCCAAAACAAAACACATTTACATCAATGGGCCAAACTTCTTCATGGGCCAAATTTCTTCATGGGTTGTGGGCCAATCTCGTATCTAAATACATGGGCCGAATTCTCATTTACATTAGTTGAGCCCAAAAATGAAAGTACACACAAAACTGGTAAAGACTAAACACGGTGTGGAGCTTTTGTTCTAAATGGATGGAATTTCTAGGTCCTTTGAACCAGCGGAACCTCACCCCCTAAAGAGGATCACGGGCCCATTCCGATCATCGAGTTGAGTTGTTTGGGTGCGTGCCGGCGGTCCAAACCGCTCCGGGCGCATTCCCCTACTAAACTCCCTAAACTCTTAATGTGCTCCAGGTCCGAGCGGGTAATGGTAACTAGTGTGGTGTGTGCAAAACAAGAATTTAATTTTTTTTTTTTTTTTGACTTATTACAATTACATCGCCTTTTGGACAAAATTTGAAACTGCAAGCATGAGCAAACGGTCAAAATGGATATGGAAAAATATAATATGGCAAAGCAAACATGACAAAGCCTAAACCCTCTAAAAGAGGTCCCCAGCAGAGTCGCCAAATTGTCGGACGTCGGATCCGACTTTCCCGACCCGTTTTGGAAAATATTTTTAAATTTTCGTTTTTGAAAATGCCGGGTCTTGGCGAGCGAAGGGTCCAGTCGAGCGGGGTCATCAACCGGACCTAAAAAATTGAAAGAGTCGCCACCGATTAATTGAAGGCTAATCGGAATCCTTAAATTGCCTAGGGTACATGGAGTTAACATCCTAGGGCTTAAAAAGGTCTACGTCCAGAGAATCGAGTTCGGGGGTTTGATTACGTCTTAAAAGCTCGCGAGCTCATAATCCGCCCTTTCGGTACTTTTAATTTGCTTTTGAATTTTTTTTCAATTTTGCCCGAATTGCCCGTTTTAATCATGCTTGGCCCAAAAAAAACTACATGCATTTTCTCTAAATTAAACAAACCATGTACAAACGATTTTTTTTTTTTATTTCAAATAAACAAGAGAGAACTAAAGTTAATCGTGCTCGAAAGAAAAATCTTTTAACTCTCGAGCCATTTTAAACGTGTCAAAACATGCACGAATGATTTTTTTGAAGGTATTAAGCTCTTTGGACTAATTTGTCCCGTTTTGAGTATGGGATCTCCTTTAACGAGTATGGGATTCAAACCTCTAATTTTGCTACTTGACACAGAAGAAGATACGATTTCAATTAGCTTGTCGGAGCCCGAAGAAGACCTCAATACTCAACGTTCCTAAATACCATGGAGGCAAAAAGAATAGGAATCCATTTTCGCTGTTTTAGAGCATTCAGGAATCACAGTAGTCAATCACTTCAAGTTAAGTCAAGAGACGAACCTATTACTTTAATATTTGAGTGTATCTTCTACAAAATGATTACTTCGGGTAAATCGTCTTCTTCACGAGGCAGCTCTAGTGATCTTCGGAACGCTTGGCCATGAAAATTGGCAGCGCCGGCGAGGTTCTTAGTAACTCAGCTGCAGGAGAGACTAAGCAAAGAGGAAGGAAGCAGAAAAGAAGAAGAAGAAGACCATTTTATGGAGGTTCGCCGATTGAAGGAGGATGATTAGGTAGGGATGAAGATAAGAGAAGGGAGTGGAGGCATGAGTGGAGTGAATGGGTGATACCGTGATATTTTTTTAAATTAAATGGTGGTTCAATTCGGTTTAGTGACGGTTCTATCGGTTTAGTGGGGGTTCTTAACATTTAGTGACGACAACTACTAATGTTAGTCAACAATATGTCATAGTTGTTTGTGCATTATTGACATTGACAATAGTCGCCGCTAAAAAAAATATTTTACCAAAATAATTGAATCTGTTACTGAATAAGTATACTAATGTCGACAATATATTGACACGCAAACCTATTCTTACATTTTTTTTGCTACTTATGTTTTAACGACGATAAAATTGATTAGTTACGGCAAACAACCGTTGTTGTTATTGTCATATTGACGACAAAATGTTTCGCATTTGAATATGTACATTTACAACGGGAAAGTCATCTGCTACTAATGGACTCATTTAACATCAAGTGTTGGTCGACATTACACATTCATCCATGTAAAAAATAAAGTGACGGCAAAAATTAACATTAAATGTATCTTACAACGATGGAAAACATATTGTGTCTAATAAGTAATAATAACGACAACAAAAACTGCTAATACAATATACACACATTCAACATCAATTCTTAGCGTCAACACGAAATTCCCGTAGCTGTTGCACAAGTTTCTTGTAGTGGTATTAGTATGTTTAACTTAGTTGTCGGACGTCGGATCCGACTTTCCCGACCCGTTTTGGAAAATATTTTTAAATTTTCGTTTTTGAAAATGCCGGGTCTTGGCGAGCGAAGGGTCCGGTCGAGCGGGGTCATCAACCTGACCTAAAAAATTGAAAGAGTTGCCACCGATTAATTGAAGGCTAATCGGAATCCTTAAATTGCCTAGGGTACATGGAGTTAACATCCTAGGGCTTAAAAAGGTCTACGTCCAGAGAATCGAGTTCGGGGGTTTGATTACGTCTTAAAAGCTCGCGAGCTCATAATCCGCCCTTTCGGTACTTTTAATTTGCTTTTGAAATTTTTTTCAATTTTGCCCGAATTGCCCGTTTTAATCATGCTTGGCCCAAAAAAAACTACATGCATTTTCTCTAAATTAAACAAACCATGTACAAACGATTTTTTTTTTTTTTATTTCAAATAAACAAGAGAGAACTAAAGTTAATCGTGCTCGAAAGAAAAATCTTTTAACTCTCGAGCCATTTTAAACGTGTCAAAACATGCACGAATGATTTTTTTGAAGGTATTAAGCTCTTTGGACTAATTTGTCCCGTTTTGAGAAGTTATAGGATGTCCAAAAAAATATAGGGACCAAAATGCAATTTATAAAAATTTGAGCTGAATTGGACAAATATTTTCGAAAATTGCAGAAATGACCCTAAACTATTCTGGAATTATTTGTAACACTTGGTAAAGTTCTAAAATAACCCGAAAATTATTCTAGACTTATTTGTAACATTTTTAAAAGTCATGGAATGTCCAGAAAATTTTAGGAATCAAAATTGTAATTTTCGAAAAAAAATATAATTGAACTGAAAATATATTTTTAAAATTACAGAATTGACCCTAAACTATTCTAGATTTATTTGTAATACTTGGTAAAATTCTAAAAATAACCCAAAATTATTCTAGACTTATTTGTAACATTTTTAGAAATCATGGAATGTCTAGAAAAGTTTAGAAATCAAAATGTATTTTTTTTAAAAAAGAGATGAATTAAGAAAAAAAACAATTTGCACAAATGGCCCAAAACGTTTCCGGTTTGGTTTATAACACTCGATAACGTCCCAGAAATGACCTGAGAGAAAACACTTACAGTTGATGAGATTCTGGCATTCTCGATTCAGAAGATTGAAGCCATGGTTGTTGAAGATCTCAAGATCCAAGCTAACATGGAAGCTGAAGCTTCTCCATTCCATAGCTATTTCATTTTCTCCTCGATCAAGGATATCTCCAAGCTGAACCAAAACCTAATATGAAGTTGAAATCCTGAATGATGATTTCCTCATAAACTCATTCGGCATAAAGTAACCTCTCTGACTAACATGAATAGATAGCATACCGTTTCTTTACCAGTCCATAAGTCTTAACCAACACTCCAGTGCCGCATTCGACTTCAGACAAGAGGGATTAGACATACCAGCCACAATACGGCGATCAGGTGCCGAAACGTAGGTCGGGGGATCTCCTTTAACGAGTATGGGATTCAAACCTCTAATTTTGCTACTTGACACAGAAGAAGATACGATTTCAATTAGCTTGTCGGAGCCCGAAGAAGACCTCAATACTCAACGTTCCTAAATACCATGGAGGCAAAAAGAATAGGAATCCATTTTCGCTGTTTTAGAGCATTCAGGAATCACAGTAGTCAATCACTTCAAGTTAAGTCAAGAGACGAACCTATTACTTTAATATTTGAGTGTATCTTCTACAAAATGATTACTTCGGGTAAATCGTCTTCTTCACGAGGCAGCTCTAGTGATCTTCGGAACGCTTGGCCATGAAAATTGGCAGCGCCGGCGAGGTTCTTAGTAACTCAGCTGCAGGAGAGACTAAGCAAAGAGGAAGGAAGCAGAAAAGAAGAAGAAGAAGACCATTTTATGGAGGTTCGCCGATTGAAGGAGGATGATTAGGTAGGGATGAAGATAAGAGAAGGGAGTGGAGGCATGAGTGGAGTGAATGGGTGATACCGTGATATTTTTTTAAATTAAATGGTGGTTCAATTCGGTTTAGTGACGGTTCTATCGGTTTAGTGGGGGTTCTTAACATTTAGTGACGACAACTACTAATGTTAGTCAACAATATGTCATAGTTGTTTGTGCATTATTGACATTGACAATAGTCGCCGCTAAAAAAAATATTTTACCAAAATAATTGAATCTGTTACTGAATAAGTATACTAATGTCGACAATATATTGACACGCAAACCTATTCTTACATTTTTTTTGCTACTTATGTTTTAACGACGATAAAATTGATTAGTTACGGCAAACAACCGTTGTTGTTATTGTCATATTGACGACAAAATGTTTCGCATTTGAATATGTACATTTACAACGGGAAAGTCATCTGCTACTAATGGACTCATTTAACATCAAGTGTTGGTCGACATTACACATTCATCCATGTAAAAAATAAAGTGACGGCAAAAATTAACATTAAATGTATCTTACAACGATGGAAAACATATTGTGTCTAATAAGTAATAATAACGACAACAAAAACTGCTAATACAATATACACACATTCAACATCAATTCTTAGCGTCAACACGAAATTCCCGTAGCTGTTGCACAAGTTTCTTGTAGTGGTATTAGTATGTTTAACTTAGTTGTCGGACGTCGGATCCGACTTTCCCGACCCGTTTTGGAAAATATTTTTAAATTTTCGTTTTTGAAAATGCCGGGTCTTGGCGAGCGAAGGGTCCGGTCGAGCGGGGTCATCAACCTGACCTAAAAAATTGAAAGAGTTGCCACCGATTAATTGAAGGCTAATCGGAATCCTTAAATTGCCTAGGGTACATGGAGTTAACATCCTAGGGCTTAAAAAGGTCTACGTCCAGAGAATCGAGTTCGGGGGTTTGATTACGTCTTAAAAGCTCGCGAGCTCATAATCCGCCCTTTCGGTACTTTTAATTTGCTTTTGAAATTTTTTTCAATTTTGCCCGAATTGCCCGTTTTAATCATGCTTGGCCCAAAAAAAACTACATGCATTTTCTCTAAATTAAACAAACCATGTACAAACGATTTTTTTTTTTTTTATTTCAAATAAACAAGAGAGAACTAAAGTTAATCGTGCTCGAAAGAAAAATCTTTTAACTCTCGAGCCATTTTAAACGTGTCAAAACATGCACGAATGATTTTTTTGAAGGTATTAAGCTCTTTGGACTAATTTGTCCCGTTTTGAGAAGTTATAGGATGTCCAAAAAAATATAGGGACCAAAATGCAATTTATAAAAATTTGAGCTGAATTGGACAAATATTTTCGAAAATTGCAGAAATGACCCTAAACTATTCTGGAATTATTTGTAACACTTGGTAAAGTTCTAAAATAACCCGAAAATTATTCTAGACTTATTTGTAACATTTTTAAAAGTCATGGAATGTCCAGAAAATTTTAGGAATCAAAATTGTAATTTTCGAAAAAAAATATAATTGAACTGAAAATATATTTTTAAAATTACAGAATTGACCCTAAACTATTCTAGATTTATTTGTAATACTTGGTAAAATTCTAAAAATAACCCAAAATTATTCTAGACTTATTTGTAACATTTTTAGAAATCATGGAATGTCTAGAAAAGTTTAGAAATCAAAATGTATTTTTTTTTTTAAAAAGATGAATTAAGAAAAAAACAATTTGCACAAATGGCCCAAAACTTTTCCGGTTTGGTTTATAACACTCGATAACGTCCCAGAAATGACCTGAGAGTCCAAGGACCGAGTTATAACCTTCATCAAAGTTTGGAAATGACCTAAGTCAATTTTGAAATATTTATTTCACATATACATATATTATACATAATACATAATATATATATATAATATTACATAGACATAATATAAATAGATATTATACATATAGATAAATAGATAACATAAACATAATATATTATACATATAGATATATATAGTAATACATAAACATAATATAAATATATATTATACATATAGATATATAGATATAGTAATACATAAACATAATATAAATATATATTGTACATATAGATATATATAGAGTAATACATAAACATAATATAAATATATATTATACATATAGACATATATATAGTAATACATAAACATAATATAAATATAAAATAAACACATATA
Organism: Chamaenerion angustifolium; assembly: GCA_946814005.1. Classification (NCBI taxonomy): domain Eukaryota; kingdom Viridiplantae; phylum Streptophyta; class Magnoliopsida; order Myrtales; family Onagraceae; genus Chamaenerion; species Chamaenerion angustifolium. Next base: position 35,578,328 of record OX328269.1, on the reverse strand, counting down.
TATATATATATTAACAAGTATATTATACATAAATAGATAATATATGTATATAAACTCTCAATTTTATTTCACATTTAGAAATTACAAAATATGATATTGAAGATGAGATAAATATACCTAACTCATGGGAGGTTTAAAATACCGTACGAGGAACCGAGTCCGATAATTATCGGTATTTTTCACTCTTTTTTTCTATTTCTTTTTCTCTCTTTTTTTTTTCTCTCATTCTTTCTTTCTTTGAAGCTCTTCACCGTAGCTTCCCTTCTTCAAGCCTTCATAGCATTCCTTGTATTTATAGAACAAATTGCATATTATTTAATTAATTAATAAAACTTTTTTTTTTTTTAATAATAAAAAAAAACGTTTTTTTTTTATAATAAAAAAATAAAATCGGTGGAAAAGAGGCAATTTTCCACCGTTTAATTTTTTATTATTTTTTAAAAAAAAAAAATTAGTTTTCAAATATATATATGTGTATATATACTATATATATTTTTCAAATCTCGATTCCTCGCATACGGTATTTTGATCCCGAGCCAAAATCAGGTGTTTACAGTTGCCCCTCTTTGGACACGCATTCATGGAAGTGATCTCATGAGTGTGTGTCCAAAGACAAACAACTGATTTTGGCTTCTCATTATTCATTATTTACATAGTAGACAAATATTATTATGCAACTTTCGGAAGCTAGACACCTATAGGTCCCGATTGTTGACGATGATTTGTGAAGACTGGGCGTCTAAACGCTCATCAACTTGTGATTCCCAGACGTTGGATACCTACAGGTCTTGGTCGTCGAGGATGACTTGCAGAGGTTGAACACCTAAAGACTCCGCCCGTCGGTCGGCTTGTGACTCGTTGGGGATGACTTGTGGAGGTTGAACACCTAAAGGCTCCGCTTGTCGGCTTGTGACTCCCAGAACCTGGATAACTACAGGTTCTGGTCATCGAGGATGACATGCGGAGGCTGAAACTAAAGACTCCACTCGTCGGCTTTGTGATTCCCAGAAGCTGGATAAATACAAGTGGTATTAGTATGTTTAACTTAGTAATGGACAAATAATAAAAATTAAGTGGTATTAGTATGTTTAACTTAGTAATGGACAAATAATTGAAATAATATAGTAACGAACAGACACTACACCAAACAATGAGTACATATTAGTTCGAGCGATAGTAAATAATTAAAACTACAACCTTATTTCTTATCCAAATTTTTAATCTTTTGAGAATAATATTTCATGCTGTCATCCTTTAAATATAACAGCGATCGGGCTTCGGACAGAAAACAACCCCGAACTCCACGTCAGCGCTCCCTGGGAAAAGTTCTTCCCTCCAGTTCCGTTGACGCTGAACGTAATGGTATAAGTCGCCATTTGGCTTGTTTCAGAAAATGTGAGGTTGGACGGGGTCACGGTGATATCGACTCCTTCAAGTGCGTCGAGCGTATAGGTATAAGTCGAGCTAACGGGGCCCACATTGGTCACGGTCCTCGTGTAGGTTTGCGAGGTTGACCCAAGTATGACACTGAAGGATGGATAATTTAGTTGTGCTTCAGAAATAGCGGATACTTGGGAACATTGCACGTTTGATTGTACGATGGTCATGATCTGCCTATCGGAGTAGCCCAACCCGCAAAGATAAGGAATGTAATCTTCGGGGGTAAGGTCGTAAACGAAGCCTGGGTTTTGGGCCCTAGACGGGTTGACATGCCCTGCCCCGACGGCAAAAATATCAGCGGCTAAACCCGTTTCGTCGATAATGGGTTTCTTCTCAAGGTTGAGAGTGTTAGCGGAGGTCATGATGGCGGATTTTATGGCTGCCGGCGACCAGTTTGGGTGCAAGCTCTTCAGCAGAGCAGCGATGCCGCTCAGGTGAGGACACGACATCGACGTTCCCGAGATTATGTTGAAGTTGGCCTTCGTAATGGTAGAATTATCCAATGAGAACGGCCATGCAGCTAAGATGTTAACCCCGGGTCCGGTGATGTCGGGTTTTAAGATCCCCGGGCTCTCCACGCTTGGACCCCGGGAAGAGAACGAGGCCATGGCTGGGGCAGTTGGGTCCCCGATGATTGTTCCCTTGAACACGATGGTTGCAGTCGGGTTCGACGTCGAGTTGATGTAGGCAAGGATCTCGAGCCCTGCCTTGTAGCTCACGCTAGTCGCGGGAACTACGTGGGCTTCAGCTAGGATGCTAAACCCGTAGAATTCGGTGTTTATTAAAATCATGCCTGCCCCGCCCGCATCCTTCACTTCCTGGCCTTTCCCGATCCTACTGACATTGCCGCCACGTGCGCACACCACAATTTTCCCATTGACGCTTGCGTTTCGCAACGACCCGGCTTGGCAGAACGCGGCAGCAGAGTCCTCCCCTACTGAACCCGGGTAGACGAGTGGTAGAAGCGTCGATGAGTTAAAACTTGCGGGTTGGAAAAGGGACTGACCATCGTACTCCGCCCCGTTCCCGAGTCGGGCTGTGGCCTTAATGACCCGATCGACTGTGCTCGCACCAAACGTCAGAATCCATGGCGCCTCGTTCGACAAAGTATTATAAGAGGGACCCGAGTTCCCGGCCGAGCAGCTGACGAAAATGCCTTTCTGGATCGCTCCGAAAGCGCCGAGCGCAATCCCGTCAGTATAAAACGGTTGTGAACCACCGCCTAGGGAGAGAGATAAAATATCGACACCGTCTCCCACAGCCGCATCCATCGCGGCAAGTATGTCGGACTCGAAACAAGTTTCGGCACAAACACGATACATAGCGACGTGGGCGAATGGAGCGATCCCGGCAGCAGTTCCCTTTGCTTGTCCAAGGACATTAGCGTCCACGACAAAGTTACCTGCGGCAGTGCTTGAGGTGTGGGTCCCATGTCCATCACCATCAATGGGGGACACAGTTACATTGTCTTTCACAAAGTTCTGAGCTCCGATGAGCTTGTTATTACACAAGGTCCCGTTGAAATCGCAGCTCCCCTTCCACTTCGCCGGCGGAGGCGGCATCCCCTCGTCGGAGAACGATGGGTGGTCAGGGAAGATGCCGCTGTCGATAACTCCGATGATGACACCCTTCCCAAGGCTGCTATCCCTCCACAGCCCTAGGTCCTGTCTGAGCCCTAGAAACGACGGCGTGTGCGTCGTGTGCAAAGAATATTCCTGTTGCCGATGAATGGAGACAACGCTTTCTAGGAGAGTCAACGCCTTGGCCTCTTCCGCAGTCAACTTGACGGCGAATCCGGTGAACAGGTTCCGGTACGAGTGCACCATCCGCTTCATCATTTGGTCTGACGTCTGCAGCGACTTTGGCAAGAACGACGTGTACCATTTCTCGAGATCATCGTCGTTGAAAACCAGTGACGACGCTGGTTTTTCGAGGTGGACAATGTAAGTAGTGACTACGTGCTGATCATGATCGAGGATGGGAAGAGCTGATGAAAACCCTAATCCCAGAGCAATGACGAAGCTTAAGAAGATGACTGGTTTGACGAAAGATTTAGCCATTATCATCGGCAGAGGTTGCTGATAATGGAGGAAGCTCTGGAGGGGATTGTGGATGAATGGTTGTTACTTACAGGGACTGTGTGCTTATATATATGTATCGACGGGAGAGAACAACAATAAGATTTAGGCAAACCGAAGGCCATGGACGGCTATGTTTGAAGACAATAGAAAATATCTATTTATTTGATAAAGAAGATTGGAACATTTTTGTGACTTATTAGCCTTACTGTAACTTATTTGCAAATATAAAATACAAAATTCGAGATAAAATTACATACTAAAAAGGGAAAAGTAGGAAAATGAGATGTTTGACGAAAATGATTTTCCAATTCAAACTATTATTTTTTGTCCATGTTTGAAAATGATATTAATTGTTACCTCCGATACTTTTTTGTTAAAAAATTTCGTTAAATAATTTTAATATTTACAAAATTAACCAAATATTTTTCTAAATATTACAAATAAACCATACAAAATTACACTAATTTTTCAAACAAATTCTGACTCGATTCGAGCCACACACCGGGGGTCCCCTAGTCAGGGTCCGAACCAAGACCAGGACACCCAACCCTGAGGACCTGGTCTGAGCTCGAACCCAGACCATAGGACCCCTGATTGGGGCTCAATTGGAGCCCCAATTGTTTGAACTGAACTCAGACAGGTTTGGTCCAAACCAATTGGGTCTCCAATTGAGCCCAAATCCAGGGTCACCCATACCGTGTCTACCAACCATGGGGACATGGTCTGCGTTCGAACCTAGACCGTGTCTACCAACCATGGGGACATGGTATGGGTCTGAACGCATACCGTGTCTACCAACCATGGGGACATGGTTTGGGTTCGGACCCAGACAATAGGACCCCCGATTGAGTCTCAATTGGAGCCCCAATCGGTTTGGACCGAACCTGACTGAATTCGGTTCAGACGATTGGGGCTCCAATTGAGCCCCAATCGATTTGGACCGAACCTGACTGAGTTTGGTTCAATAGATTGGGGCTCCAATTGAGCCTCAATCGAGGGTCCTATGGTCTAGGTTTCCAGGGTTGAGTGACTTGATCTGGGCTCAGACCTTGGCTAGAGAACCCTCGTTGTGGCTCGAATCGAGTCGGAACTTGTTTGAAACAATAATGTAAGTTTGTAAGGTTTAACTGTAACATTTAGAAAAATATTTGATTAATTTTGCAAATATGAAAAATATTTAATGGAATTTTTTTACAGAAAAGTAACGGATATACAAATTATCATCATTTTCAAACGTATTGAACTATTAACCATAAAAAAAAAACAAGTTGTATCGAAAACCATTTTGTGCAAAAATGTTGGATTATTTTCAGACTTTTCCCTATTAAAAACAATTAACTGATGTCTAGATGATTAATCAAATTTATATTATTTATTATTAAAAGATAATTATATTTTTCTTATAGTATTATATTCAATTTCTTTGTTATTTTCTGTATATATATACGTGCGAATCTCAACTAGCTATAAGTTAACAATATAAACAAAATAGACTGTCTATCTAACTATATATATATATATATATATAGCTTTGCTTACTTAATGAATAGTGCATATTTAAATGTTTATTTTGTATAACTTGTGTTAATTTTTTAATATTAATTTATTACATAAAGGATCAATTTTTTTTTGGCCAATGACATGGTGTTTCTTCTACATATGTTGTAAAGTAGTTGTAGATTAGATCATTAGACATATTCCTCGAAAAATATAATACCAGATTAAGAAAGAGTATGTATATATATATATATATATATATATATATATGATGATTAGTTGGTCTATGTAATATACATGGTAGAAGTAGATGACTTATTCTATTATTTGACTTACAAATGGTTATAGTACATAACTTCTTGATCTATATATGATAAAATAATGCCATAAGAGCTAGAGAATAGAAAGTGAAAATGGATCTAACTTTAAAAAATTAAATCTGCTTAATTAAATTAAATAATAATACGTGGCAAAATTGACCATTCTTAAGTTTAAATTCAGTTTTAGATGTTTTAAACCCAAATTATTGATATGTCACCGCTTGAAACAATTAATAATTATTATCTTTAAAACATACTAGAAAAATATACGTTATTAGATCATATATGTTTATTTATTTATATATTTTTTCGTGTAATATTTTCTTAATATGTTTGGATATATCTGTTTACTTTGGTTTATTATAATATTTTTTAATTTGAGTATTGAAATTAAATACATATATTTTTTAAATATTTAATTTACAAATAGTTTTTGTATAAAAAATGAAATACAATCACATATGATATCATATGTTTTCATTTACCTGCATTACAATAACAAAATAATCAAAAACAATGTACAGACATTATTCGATATGATTCTCCCGTATAAGTGTGAATTAATAAATACTATAATATACATTATCATTTGATTAAATATGACCATAACCCGTGAATATTCAATAACTTGTCTTTTGAAATGATCTAATCAATCCATTACAAACAATACATATATCATATCAATTGACTTCATCATCACCAATTTTGATGCCCAAGTCTCCGTCGTACTTGATTGGTGGTATACATGTTTCACCTACGAGATTTTATTTAACTTATAAATAATAATAATAATAATAACAATAATAATTAATTATATATATATATATATATTATTCCCAATTTCCTTTATTTTACACTACTAGAAACTAAGGGTTTACCGGCGAGAAAAAACATCTCGCCGGTAAAGGTCGCCGGCAAAACTTATTTATCGGCGACATTAAAATTGTCGCCGGTAAAAGTTATTTAGCGGCGAGACTAAATTATTCACTGATAAAAGTTCACTTTTATCGGCGAAAGCTATTTTGTCGCCGGTAATTCGTTTTGTTTTTTAATATATATTTTGTTTTATTTTTCGTAAAAAACATATACCGGCAGAGGAAGAATTGTCGCCGGTAAATATTCACTTTTCTACAAAATCGGAGTCTCTTTTAGAATAAATGAAAAAATTGTGTCTATTCGGTAATTATTCAATCGTGTTCTGAATAATCGGGGTCTCCAATTCAATCGGGGAGAAGCAGCCTTCATATTCCACCAGAGAAAATCTTGCTGCAACTGGGGCGAACTGTTGCGTTGCCGAAGACGTGCCGACTCCGACTGATACTCTGATTGCTACTGCTTCTGGTAAGTTCTTCAATTCAGTTTTCAATTGGGTGGGTGGCAGATTGGTGGGGAAAGGGGGAAGGGGGGTAGAGGTGTTAGGCGGGAGTTAGATGGGGGTGGTGGGTGGCGGCTCGTGGGTGGGTGGGTGGGTGGGTGGTGGGGGCGGTTCGGGAGGTGGGGGCAGGGGCAGGGGGCTGAGGCGAGGAGCACAAGAGAGTCTGCGCCCCAACCTTTTGGAGGCGCAGACCCTCCAGCAAGGCGTGCTGTGCGTGCAGACCCTCATCCCGTTTGTAATTGTATTAATATAGTGTGTGTGTGTATATATATATATATATATCAGATTTTGCAGCTGTTATGTAGTATATATAGATACATACTTTCCACCTCATGGTATTCTTTGTTTGTGAGAGCCTTAGGAGAAGTCACCTCATGCTGTTAATTAGTCAGAGTTATAGTTCAGTTATGTTGTTCTCTGGATGTGTTGAGGACCACACCAACCAGCTATAAGGTCTGAAGTCAAATGGCAAAGTAGGTGTTGATTTCAGTGTTGCGTTACACTGCATTTGTTTCTAAATCCTTGGTCATTTGACATGTGTTTTCTCTTTGAAATCAGTGACATAAAGTTTTAATGTGTCAATGATTAATGATTTCCTTGTCTCTCATTGGAATTCTTCCAATTTAGGAAGGGAAGAGACAAAATGCCTTGTCTGAATTCTTCCAATTTAGGAAGGGAAGAGACAAAATGTCATTTCATCTCATGCTTGTCATTAAAATGAGCACTACTCCATTTTGTCAATAGTTTCCACGCGTCTAAATGATACTCCAATACAAGAAGCAAAAAACAATGTTTTTTTACATCTCTAAACAAAAATATATATATATATGTCCTAGCTTAATTAATATAAAAAAGAATAGTCTTTCTACTTCGTCATAATATTTGCCTGCCTAGTAACTATGACTTGATAGATATATACTTTTCACCTCATGATATTTTTTGTTTGTGAGAGCTTTAGGAGAAACCACCTCGTGTTGTTCATATTTCCACCTCATTTTGTTCATATTTTTCACCTGATGTTGTGCATGTGTTTCCACTTCATGTTGTACATATTTTCCACACGATGATATTCCTGAATTGTATTCATTTCACCATTTTTGTGTTCTAGTATTAATTAATAACTGCTTCATTTTGTCAAAATTAATATACATGACTAAGTGACTAACTAACAAGAATAAGAAACTCAATGCTATTCTACTGAATATATAATTGGCCAAGTAGAGATGATTAGTGCATTTGCTTAAGAACTCTATTGATGAAAGTTCAATTGCTTTTTTGCTGTTCAGTTTAGAAATTTGTATGAAAACGTGATCAATTTATCTTAGCCTTCACATTATTTTAGATTTCACATTACCAAATACAATTGAGCTCAACTGAATTTTTGTGTTGTGTACTTGTGTTATATAACGTTTTATATATTAGGTGCGTCTCATTCAATGAGGCGAGCGCCTTTTGTGCACCTCAAAATTGAGGCAATATTTGACCTTTGCGCCTCATATTTTTTAAAACATTGAATTAAATTGCACACGACACTCTAGACTAGAACTAAGCAAAAACACGGTAATCAAATTGCTCAAATCCAACTATGTGAACCTTCAGTAAATGGAAACAATGGAAACATTGGCGGCGATGTTATGTCGCCGGTAAATGGAATAAAGTTACCAGCGATCAAAGTGCACCGACAAATATAGACACTATTACCGGCGACATGTTACGCCGGTAAAAGTGTACTTTATTACCGGCGAATATTAGTTTCGCAGGTAAAAGCTTTTCCGACCAATGTACACCGACGACTTTTACCGGCGAACTGTATCGTCGAGATGACTTTTACCGGCGAGTAAGCTTCGCTGGTAAAAGCGACACCTAATCTAGTGTTATTTAAATGACATAGAAATAGCCTAAACAGACTGCTTTTTTCAAATCTAATTTCAAATATTATATAGGGAATTTCTTTGAAGGTTTCATTATACATCTCATGATAACTATTTTAAAATAATTGCAGATGATAGTGGACTCGATCCCCTTATTTATTTTATTCATATTATGATTCTGAACATTGTAAGTCGTATTACAACTTATACGTTATACGCATAGTTATTGGAACCCAGACTGGATTGGTCCGGACTGGATTGGTGGTCCGACTGGATTGGTGGTCCGACTGGGAATCGGCCTCTTATTCGGTTTGATTCAGTTAAAGACCGTTTTACAAAAAAAATAGTGTTTGAACCAAGCGTTTTTTTGAAATCCGTCCGGTTTTAAAAAATCCGTTTGGTTCCCTGTTCATTTTTTTTAGTTTTTTTTGCTTTCTGCTAGAGAATGAACGAACCTAGTTTAGTAAAGGTTCGACCAAAAAAAAAAGTTTAGTAAAGCAGTAGGATTTACCATCTTCAGACAAATCCATGGCGGAGTAAAGTTTCCCCTTCCTCCGATTGCTAGAAATCTTGCCAATGAAGAAGAATGGTATCAATCACTATAAGTAAAGGAAGGAACAAGGAGACAAAGTGTCATCATCACATAGAATAGGCGTACATGCATAACAAGAAAAGTTTGAGTTTTTCTGATCCTTTCACCTCCATTATCTTCTCCACCTCTTCTTTTTTATGTTTTTGTGTTTTCAAGTCGGTGTATATTGCTTGGGTAAAACAAGCAAACAAAACAAAGACGCCTTCTTTTTTCTTTGATATATATATATCATCAAAAAGAAAGATTCAAGTGCCGATGGTGGTGAAGACAGACCCATAAATCAAAACAAACAAACAAAAAGACCTAACATCAAATCAATGACTTCGTCCAGAAAAAAAATAGAGGCATGGTTGCAAAGTAAATGATGATTGAAAATATACCTATTTCCTTTTCCAGTATTTCACTCCTTCCAAGTTCCAAGTTCCTTTCTTTAGTGGGTTTGTTGTCTTTCTAGGAATTTCTTTTGCGGCTTTGATGGTTTGGTGTCATCCTCAACATTAGAAATCTTTCTAAACAGTGAATCGTACATCTAACCGAATTCGGACGAGTTGGATTGAACGAACCGGAAACCGGCCCTTTCTCTAGTTCGAGAGACGATCCGGTTCTGATATCTATGTTTATAAGTGATTATCTACATTTATTTAGAGGAATAATTAATTAATATTCAAAATTAATTTATACTTGAATAGTTTTATGGACGACTGGCTTTATTAATCCAGCTTGATTATTCATCATTATGACTTAATTATGGGCTACTAGACCGAGTAACCCGATTATCTCTCAAGTCGAAGACCTCTAGCCCAAAGGACTCCATTTCGAACAAGAGGGTCGGGCTGAATCTAACTCTAACCCCACTAGGCCCGATACAACAATCAATTTTTATAGTTGTCCATTGACTATTTTTGCTCATTCTATTTTTTTAAAAAGAAATCATCTACTTTTTTTTGTCAAGTACTAGTTGAAACGAATTTAAAATTTACAAAAGTTATCCTAAAATGTCTTCTTTTTTTTTTTTTACTTTTTACAGCATTATAATTTATAGCCCGTCTTAATTATAAGTAGGGTTAAATATCAAATAACTATCCGAACTTTGGACGTTTTATAAATAGCTACCCGAACTTTGAATTTTCAAAAATGGCTACCTAAACTTTGACATATGGGCCAAATAGCTACCTCTGTTAAATATAGACGGAAAATGAAGTGGCAGCACATGATTGACTAATAATTTTAAAAATTATTTTATTATTTTTAAAATACTAAAAAAACCAGAAAATTTCTTTAAAAACCTGGAAAATTAATAGAAAAAATAAGAGTTTTAAATATAATTTTTGTATTAAAATTATGAAATAAAAATAAAAGATTATATTATTTTTTAATTTTGTTTCATATTTTTCAATACAAAAATTATATTACACTCTTATTTTTCCTATTAATTTTGTAATTTTTTCTGATTTTTTAGTATTTTAATAAAATAATATATTTTTTAAAATTATGGACCAATCATGTGCTGTCACGTCATTTTCTGTCCATATTTAACGAAAAATTTAACAGAGGTAGCGATTTGTCCCATGTGTCAAAGTTGAGGTAGTTATTTGCACATTCGTCTAAAGTTTAGGTAGTTGTTATTGAAAATTCAAAATCCGGGTAGCTATTTGTAAAACGTTCAAAGTTCGGGTAACTATTTGGTATTTAACCCTTATAACTTATAAGTACAAACTTCAAATACAGTTATTTCATGAGTGAATACTACAATTGGCGAGTAGTTTAGGGGAAAATTTGCAATTGTTTTCTTTTTGATTGGTAAGTGGGAATAGAATAGATTCTTCTCGACCATAGCCTAGCATAAGGTCAATAGCCTAGAATAGATACTCATGGCCTTCTTCAGGTCAATAGCTTCCTCCTCAGCTGCCATTGCAGCAGCATATGTTCTTCCTCCAATCTGCGCCCTGTCTTCTCCCTCATCTTCATCTCCTTCTCCTTCTCATTCTTCTCAGTTCCCAAGCACCCAATCTCTCACTTTCAAACTACCAATTCGCGCGAGTCCCCAGAAGTTAGGCCTTCTCAAGAGTTTCACCTCCACTTCTTCGGCCCTTCACATGGACGCTCCGACATCTGATCAGAAACCCACCTCGAAGGTACCGAAATGAGTATATTTTTCCCTCAATTCTCTGTTACATCCAATCCAATTCGATTTGTTCTCACGTTCTTGTATTTTGTTGATTGATGCTTACTTGCAGAATGGAGCTTCTTTGCCTGAGCTTCTCGTAAGTTCGTTTTCTCCTTTATTTTTCTTGATTTGATTTAGATGAAGTAATTCTGGACAATTGCGTTCAGACAATTTGTGCTTGTTTAATTGATATCAATATCTGCATTGTAAGTTTGTAACTCTTTAGGGGTATTGAAATATTAAAAAATAGTCCATTTTTCTCTTGATTTGTGCTCGGTATGATCTAGAATTGATATCATCTGCTTCGTTATAAACGCTGCTGGAGCTTGAAACGGATTCATTGTAATCTAATATATGCTTTTTTTTCCTTGTATGATTAATTCAGACCGAGTTTATGGTGGATATGAAATGCGAGGGTTGTGTAAACTCGGTCATGAATAAGTTGCAAACAATCAATGGTATGTGGTTGGCCATTGGTGATTAATGTTTTTGCAGCAAATTTTTGTGGTTCTGCTCTTTTCTATTTTTTTTTTTGCAGGAGTGAAAAACATCGAGGTGGACTTGGGAAATCAAGTGGTTAGGGTTTTAGGGACTACCCCCGTGAAGGAACTGTCTGAAGCATTGGATCAAACAGGTCGAAAATCCCGTTTAATTGGCCAAGGAATACCCAATGGTTAGTGTGGACATTTATATCATCAAGCATTCAAGCTTATGCTTTATTTGTTAGATTTAATTCTGTATGGTAAAATCACATTGAGATTCTCAAATGATGAAGTGCAATGCAAGCTGTAAATACTCAAAAGATTGGATAAGCACTTTATAATGGTATGCTGGCTGGATAGTCCATTCATTATATGGACCACTTGGAGCATAATTATGTTACAAAATAGATCAAATTCTGCTTTGTTTAAACTATGCATGTAATGCATAAGCTATTCAGGAATTCTTGCAGTCCCAGAAGTAAATACATCAAATTTTTTGTTATTTGTTTGTTCTAGAGTTGATACTCTCTTGCTATGAACATGCAACGAACTGCTTACTGTAATCCCTGCATTAACAGTTGAGGTTGAAGCAATTATCTTGCTGAGGAAAAATCTTAATAAGAGAAAATGAGCTACAAATTTAAATTACATATTTTGAAGACTATCTGATTGAATAGTAAGGCTGGGTTAGCTTCATGCAGTTATCTGATTGAATAAAAAGCTGCCTATCTAATTCTGTCTTATATTTCCATTCATCAGCTCTATCAATTTTTCCTAATATCTTGGCACTGCCAATATGTTCTTTTACTTGATTGCAGATTTCTTGATTTCAGCTGCTGTTGCTGAATTCAAAGGTCCAGATATATTTGGTGTAGTTCGATTCGCTCAAGTAAACATGGAGTTGTCTAGGATCGAGGCCAACTTCAGTGGATTGAGTGCAGGAAAGCACGGTTGGTCCATCAATGAGTTTGGCGATCTGACAAGGGGAGCAGCGAGCACTGGAAAAGTGTTCAATCCATTAGCTGGAGAGACCGAGTACGAGGTTGGTACATCTCTCTATTAATCTAGTACGATTAAGGCTGTCGATAGTTAGAGTATGGTACGGGTATGACAAATACCATAACCATACCATATTTTTAAACCACATAACCATAACCGTTACGAGCACAATTTTCAATACCATAACCATTAAAATAAATGTGGTTATTAAGTATGGTTTTATCCGTATACCCATATTTATTCCATACATATAATATAATAAAAGACCGAAAATTTTATTTTAAAAAATACATAAATTTATATTGCCAACAAGAAAAATATATAAAACTAACATCATGGTTATTTATTACTTATATATATAGTAACTTCTATTATTTAGTATATATTAGTTTATTAATAATAAATAATTATTATATTTATATAATAATCATGGTTATAACCATGGGTATAACTCAAATACCATAATCATCACCATAACCATTCTGTGTAGAAAATTCATCACCATAACCGTACTGCACCATAATGGTACAGTTAACCATATTAAACAGTAACGGTTATAACCATGGTTATGGGGTTTTAACCGCACCATTGTTTGTCCTAAGGACGATCAGTCCTTATGAAACTTTGCCCCTGCTTTACGTAAACTAAATTTCTGACTTTGTCCGTGCATTCCGTAATTGCTGGGTATTATGTTGACTGGGTATCCCTTTTCTTTCTGTTTAAGCCACTTGGCGACCTGGGAACATTGTATGCTGACGAGAAGGGTGAGGCCTTCTTCTCGGGCACGAAGGCGAAGTTGAGAGTTGGGGATCTGATTGGCCGTTCCGTGGTGGTTTATGGGGCGGAGAATAGGTCGTTGGGTGAAGGAGTTGCAGCTGCAGTTATAGCAAGAAGTGCAGGGGTGGGAGAGAACTACAAGAAGCTGTGCACTTGTGATGGAACCACCATATGGGAATCGAGCAACGGTGATTTCGTCACCGGTAAGGTCGGATGATGTGTAATAATAATCTGCTAAGACCACATACATTAACTATTTGCAACTTTCATTTGTAATAATAATAATAATAAATTTTTAATTAATAATGTGACATTGTGATATAGTGAATAATAATATAAAATGCTTAGTACAATTCGGAAATAACTGGAGTAAATCAATATAACTGAATTTGATTCAATCGATGTGTACATTATATTTAAAATTGTTGAAGTACACTCTGATTAAAATATCACACCGGGTTGGTATACACAAAAATAGTTATCATATATATAACATTCTTCCTATCACGAATTGGTTTTAGGATGTAACCAATTTGTATATTGTGGTTGCTATTTGGGTGTGGCTCAACCCCGATATTAAAATTTAACATGGTATCATAACTCAGTTTCGTTTGATGTTGTTGGGTTGTTTACCGTTGTGGGTTTGTTGTGTCCCGTTTACTTCACGTGCCAGAGTTCGGGTCGGGCCGGAACGTGAGAGGGGAGTGTTGAAGTCCACTGTGACTAAAATACCACATCGGTTGGTGTACACACAAATAGACACCATATATACAATAAGACCCTTTCTCCTATCATCAAGTTGTATATTCTGATTGCTATTTGAGTGTGACTCAACCCGATATTAAAATTTAACAAAAATGGAGTTAAACTTAACGTTTTTCACTAAATATTAAAAATTTGTTTGATTTAATAGTATATAAATTTAAAATAAGTAAAGATGAAGCATAAAATAGAAAAATATATAAACATATATATTATAATATCTCACCCCAAAAATGTGTATGCATGGTTCATAATAAAATAAAGGGAAAACTACTAAACTGGAATCCGAACTTGTGAATGATTAGCAAATAACTTTTTTTTACTGAATTTTATTAAATAAGCAAATAGGTACATACCGTTAATTTCTGTTAAGAATAAAACAAAAAATATCACGTAAGGAGCAAACATGTACCTGAACTTACACGAATGAGCAAGTAGGTACCTGAATTGGTTTAAAAACTAGTTCAGGACCGGTTCGGTCGAACCATTTTATTTATTTTTTAAAAAATATATATGTTTATATACCAAATACATGCATGACTCAACTCCAGACGTTCTCGGAATGGTTCTTGACGCATCGAGAACGTCTGGAGTTGAGTCATGCATGTGTTTGATATATAACTATATTTTTTTTATTAAAACAAGTGGTTTGACCAAACCGGTTCATGTACCTACTTGCTCATTCGAGTAAGTTCATGTATCTGTTTGCTCCTGATATTTTTTATTTATTCTTAACGGAAAATAACAGTATGTATCTATTTGCTTATTATAAACTTCAATAACCTATTTGCTAAAAAAAAATAAAGAAGTTTAAGTACTTACATGTTATACTCGTGGTCTTCCCTAAAATAAAAAATATATATATATAATATAATATATCACCCCCACCCCTCACCTCTTCCAAAAGGTGTATCCGTGGTTTATAAAAACCTACCTTGGATCCCCATCCATTCATTCTTATGTGTCCCAAGTCAACTATTTCTTTTCTAACCTTACCACACGCATACGATAGAGTATACTGTAAGAACAACCAAACATGGAGATCTTACTATTGATTCTGTGTCTGTTCCTCCCTGGTCTCCTCCTTGCCTTCACCATCCACCGAGCTACGAAACCACATCCGAGGAAGATCACCGACCCACCGGGCCCACGACCGCTCCCATTGATCGGGAACCTCCTCGAGCTCGGACCCAAACCCCACAAGTCACTGTCTCGGCTTGCCCAGACCCACGGCCCAATCATGAGTCTCAAGCTAGGACAGGTGACTACCATCGTCGTCTCTTCCGCTTCCATGGCTCGAGAAATCCTTCAGACTCACGATTTGCACTTCTCCAACAGAGCCATCCCTGACTCGCTCAGAGCTCACGGACACGACAAGCTAGGTATGCCTTGGGTGCCTGTTGGTCCATTGTGGCGAACCCTTCGACGCATATCCAACCTCCATCTCTTTGCCCAAAAGACCCTTGATGCCAGCCACAAAGTACGCAGTCAAAAGGTTCAGGTAAATATGGGGTTTATAGTTTTATTTTTTATAGGGGTGCAATAGTAAAATACAGAATTTTTAAACTTAATTATATACGAAAATGTCCTATTGACCGGTTCGGGTGAAATATTAGACGTATCCGTGAATGGATTTCGCGAATGAAAGTTTACTTTTTTATCACATGGGAATGATATTCACGGATGAACATATTAACTTTACCCGAATGAATTTGCGGGCAGTGACGGATTTGGTGTACAATAAGTGGGTTCCATAACCCCATTTATTTTCTTCACACATACATATTTTTTAGTATTTTTTATTAAAAACCTACTAAAATATATAAGAGACACCACTTGATAACTTCGATCGTGAAATCCAATAAATTGTGACTGAACAAGTTTCAGCACATCAATTTTGAACGGAAAGGCCACTTGCTTCTTTTAGCAGATCCGCCGCTGTTTGCGTATCAAATTGATTTGACAAAAGAGGTGAGGAGTTAAATTCTATGTGATGGGTCCCACCATTAAATAACATCGTCTAAGAAGAGTTTGCTGAGAATTTCTTTTTACTTTTCGTATGAAACCTAATCCCCTCTCTAATCAGATTCAAGATTCACGGTTATGACTAATATGTTCACCGAATTCACGGGTACATCTAATATGTTCACTGAATGTTAATTGCGGGTGGTAAAAAAATAAAATTTTACCCACGAATTTTATTCACGAATAAATTTATTTTTACATTTTTTTAAAATAATGAAGATATTTTCATATATCCTTACGAAATGAGGTATATTAAGGTAAAAAATTCTAAAATACGTTAAAAGGTTCAGGTAATGAACATTCCATTTCCAGGAACTACTATCTCATGTCGACGAATCCACCAAGACCGGCGCCTCAATGGACATCGGCGAGATTGCCTTCGCAACCGTGTTAAATTTCTTATCAAACACTATCATCTCCAAGGACTTGGTTTGCCTGGGCTCGGGATCTTCAGACGGGGAAGCGAAGCAGATCGTGTGGCAGATAATGGTGGAAGCAGGGAAGCCGAACCTATCGGATTACTTCCCAGCGCTCAAATGGTTCGATCCACAGGGAGCGTTGAGAAGGATGACACAATATTTTGGTCAATTCTTGGATGTCTTTGAGGTGATCATCAACGAGAGGATGCAACAAATGCAGACGAGGAAGAAACACGATATGTTGAGTCTTTTGATTGATCTCTGTGAAGAGAAGAAGGAGAGCTGCTTCATGGAAGTCTCTCAAATCAAGCACTTATTTCTGGTGAGTATAGATGTAGAATTTCAGAGAAGATCATTAAAATTCAGAACCCTAAATCAGTGATCGATCCTAATAACCTTGATTTTGACGGTGTAGGACCTCTTTATCGCCGGATCGGACACCACATCAAGCACGTTGGAGTGGGCCATGGCGGAATTGCTCCACAACCCTACGAAATTCTCAGTAGTTCGAGCGGAGCTCGACCGAGTCATCGGCAACGGCAATCGCGTTGAAGATTCCGATCTGGTAAATCTACCCTACTTGCAAGCCGTGGTAAAAGAAACCCTACGTATGCACCCACCAGTCCCACTGCTACTTCCTCGTAGAGCCGGAGCGACCCTAGAGGTTGGTGGGTACACCGTCCAAGAGGGCTCACAGATCCTAGTCAACGTGTGGGCCATAGGTAGGGACCCCGTCACATGGAAGGACCCAAACACGTTCAACCCTGAGAGGTTCATCGGCTCGAACCATACTCATACTGATATGAGAGGTCAACATTTCGAGCTTATTCCTTTTGGAGGGGGAAGGCGAATATGCCCTGGGCTGCCCTTCGCTCTTAGGACGCTGCACCTACTGTTAGGGTCATTGGTCCATTCATTTGATTGGGAGCTCGAACTCGGGGTGACCCATGAGAACATGGACATGGATGATAAGTTCGGACTTACATTGCAGAGGGCTCACTCTCTTCGAGCCGTTCCTATTCAAAAAAATAAATGTTAAATACCAACTAGATACCTGAACTTTGAACGTTATGCAGCCTAACTTTAAAATTTCAAAACAGATTATCTCAATTTGGACGATGATGCAAATAGTTACCTCCTTTCAATTCCTCACGAATTTCCGACGAAATTTTGTCAACAGTTGACGGTAAATTGGACGGAGGTAGCTATTTGACCTTCGACCAAGTTAAGGTAGCTCGTTTTGAATTTTTAGAGTTCGGGTAACTCGTTGCAAAACGTTCAAAGTTCAGATTGCTCATTGGTATTTAACCCAAAATATAATCTCGATAATTAGGTGGTGTTTGATTGAGCTATTAACTATATATGTATTAGTATTAATTAATACATGTATTAATTAATACAATGTTTGATTAGAAATAATGGTATGTATTAACTAATACATATGAATTAGCTAATACACATTATAGTGTTAATTGAGTATTAACTAATACATAATATAACAATCGTATTATTTAATACATAGTAAAAAGTTACTTAACTACCCTAAGTCAATTAATCTCACCTAAGAATAGTTTATCATGTTAGTTTTTAATTTTTATCAAACTTTGTTAATTTTAATATAAAATATTTTAAAATTATCATTTACTCAGATTATCTAATAATAATTTTTTTTTTTTTTTGGTAAATGCTGAAACAAAATCATACAAACTAGTCTACTCTAGAGTTACAAATCTAGTCCTAGTCACACCCATGGTATCCAGTCTAAGAATCGCTACAACACTCCTCGGTGGATGATCCAACTCAACAAATGTTGATTCTATGTTGACCGCTTCCTTAGCCAACATGTCTGCTGCTCCGTTTCCTTCTCTGAACACGTGCCTTAGCTTCACTCTCCTGAATCCCAGCATCAGTCTCCTGCAATCACAGATAATAGGGGTTAGCGGTCTGTCTTCCAAGTTCTCTTCTAGAATCATACCTATCGCCTCTTTAGCATCCGACTCCACATGGAGATCCTGAATTCCCATCTTCCTTGCCAATATAACCCCGTCCCTTATCCCCCATAACTCAGCGACCAAGCTATTCGTTATGCCCAGTCTTCTTTGAGCCCCTTTCACCCAACCACCTAGGTGGTTTCTTAGGATCGCCGCGCATCCTGCTGGTCCCGGATTTCCTATCGCTGATCCATCTGTGTTCAGTTTGGTCCAACCAAACTCTGGTGTAGTCCATCGAACTTCGAGCTCCGTCCCACTCTGTGCGTGTTGTGACTTCTCCAGTGCAATCGAGATTTCTCTTACCTGCGAAAATGTTAGACTCACAATATCTCTATCCAGAAATTTGTTAGTGAAAATAAACGAATTTCTGTTTTTCCAGATAAACCACACAGCAGAGGAAAAAATCAAACTCCATTTCATCCCCTCGTGATGCTCCCTATCATCATGATTGTTAGCTTTCAACCAAACCGCTAACTGGTTATCATGAAAATCTATGTCACCCGGAATACCAATATCCAACCAAACCTGCCTAGCATACTGACAATCCCGCAGGACATGCAGGGTGTTTTCTTCAAATAGGCCACAGATTTTACAAATGGGATCAATATCCATACCTCTCTTCCTAAGCATGCAAGCAGTAGGTATACGATCATGATTACACAACCACAAAAAGTGTTTGATTCTTGGTAAGTTTTTACCTTCCCAGATCCAGTTCCACTTACTCCGATCCTGCTCGATGTGGTTGTGCCTTTTCTGGCTGATACTCCTATGAACCATGGCTACGGATGGTGTACCTGTCGGAGAGCCCCACCATACCTTCCTATCTTGACCCCCTTGGCTTATACTCCTTGGAGTCGCTCTTATCATCTCCACAATGGAATTCGGGATCTGGAGTGACAGGTTTGAAACGTCCCACTCCCCATTATTTGAAATTAACTCCTGCAGCTTAAGATCCTGCTCCTCGAAACCTAGAGGACCCTGCACCATACTACGCAAAGAGTTAGGGCCAAACCATTTATCATACCAGACGTTAACGCTAGCTCCGTCTCCCACAATCCACCCTAGTCCTTCCTTCAGACAGCTCCTCCCATTTCTCAGTGCTTTCCAAGTGACTGATCCAGTCTTCATCTCCCTCCTGTTTGGCCTGAAGTACCGATTCTTAAGGATACTCGCCCACGGAGCCTCCGACCTCTCCATTCTCCAGGCTAGGTTAGCTAACATGGCATTGTTTCTTTCCCTGGTCTGTGTCATTCCTAGCCCCCCTTTATCCTTTGGAAGAGTTACCACTTCCCAGCTCAGGTGGTGCATTTTCTTTCTCTCCTCCGAGGAGCCCCAAAGAAAGTTCCTGTTCAATTTATCCAACTCATTGCAAGTATAAGATGGGAGATTAGTACATTGCATATAATAAGCCGGAATCGAAGTCATAACCGAGTTAATAAGGATCCCACGACCCGTGACAGATAGAAGCTTAGAACGCCAACCCGCAAGCTTAGTCCGGACTTTGTCCAGGATGAAAGTGAATGACTTCACTTCCTTACTCGACAAACTCATAGGGAACCCCAGGTAATTAGACAGGTTGTCCACTTTAGTCAGGCCCAACAACCCCGCCAACTGTTTAGTCGACTCCGTGGCCATGTTTTTTGAGAAAACCACTTGCGATTTCTCAAAATTAATTTTTTGGCCGGAGTTTTCACAGAAAATCTGTAAAATCCTTGTCATCGACTGACAATTAGCGAACGAGGCTTCACCCATAAGAATCAGATCATCAGCGAATAGCAAATGCGATAGCTGGAGGGCCTGCCTGCCTAATTTCAGGGGTTTCCACTGACCTTTCTTAACATCCTCCTCGATGAGGAAGCTAAGAAAGTCCATGCACAAAATGAAGAGGTACGGGGAAAGGGGGTCCCCCTGCCTAAGTCCCCTAGAAGGAGAGAATGACTCCAGTTTGCCCCCATTCAATAGAATGGAGACAGAGGTGGAGCAGACGCAATTCATAATGATGGATATCATCATCCTAGGAAAATTAAAGTGCATCAAGGTTTGACGGATAAAATCCCACTCCAATCTGTCATAGGCTTTTTCCAAATCCAGCTTAAGCACCATGAGCCCCGACTTACCCTTCTTATTAGCCACAGATCTCATGACCTCCCTAAGAATCACCACATTATCACTAGCACGTCTACCAGGAATAAAACTGGCCTGAAAAGGGGAGATCAGGTGATGCATATATGGGCGGATCCTATTGACAATGACCTTAGAGATCAGCTTGTAAGAAGTGTTACAGAGGCTAATCGGTCTGAAATGCTTAACCATCTCAGGATTTCCCATTTTCGGGATCAAGCATAGGAGAGTATCATTCATGTTCGTAGGTAGCAGGTTGCCTGCAAAAATGTTTTTGATAAGACCACAAACCGAATTTCCCACAATGTCCCAATTTTTTTGGTAAAATATGGGGTGTAGCCCATCAGGGCCCGGGGCTTTCAAGGGCCCCATCGTCTTAAGCGCACCCAGCACTTCACTCTCAGAGACCACACGGTTCATGGAGTTAGCCATATCAGGAGATAGGGTCACCGGTGGGTTAAATTCCAGATCGAGGTCAATCTGGACTTCACCCTTACCTGAAGTGAACAGATTAGTGAAAAAACTTTGAAATATACCCTTAATCTGACTTGGATCATAGACCCATTGTTCCCAAGGGTCCTTTATGGCTCTAATTTTAGACCGATTTCTTTTCACTAAAGTGGTGACATGGTAGAATTTGGTGTTCCTATCCCCGTCCTCAATCCATTTTGATCTGGATTTAGCGGCCCAAAGCATCTCCTCATGATTGAGGATAGATGCATACTCCGCCCTCAACTCTTTTTCTCTGATGATATCAAAGGCATTGAGGCTAATGGTGATCCTCTTTTGAGTAAAGTCAAGTTGATCAAGGATATGGGTTTTTCTCTTAAACACATTACCAAACACCCTCCTATTCCAAACTCTGGCCCTAGCAGGGAAGATCCTAGTAGCTTCCTGGTGACAGTTGACCGCCCTATCCCAAGTTTTAGACACCAAATTTTTAAAGTCTGGGTGATCAAGCCACATAGGCTCACATCTAAAGGGTCTGACAGATCTATCCAGGTCCTCCTTATTCAGTTGAAGCAGAAGAGGGCAATGGTCTGACTTGACTCTAGTGAGGTGGGAAACCTTAGCATTCGGGAAATTGACAATCCACTCAGAATTAGCCACAATTCTATCTAGACGCTGCTGGACAAATCTATTGTTTTTGCACATTTTAGCCCAAGTAAACTGGGGTCCCGAGAACCCCAGATCAATCAGGCTACAATAATCTAACATGTCCTTGAATCTATTCGCCCGGGTCCAATCTATCGGCCTACCCCCTTTCTTCTCATCCTGGCTAACCACGTCATTGAAATCACCTAAGACTACCCAAGCAATATTCATGGCATCCGACACCGCTTTCAAGTTATTCCAAAGATATTGTTTTTCTTCTACATTAACACTAGCATATATAGCAGACAACATCCAAGTCAGATTAGTGGGGTGTACCTTAACCGACACATGGATCTCTTGCTCAGTAGACCCCAGGGCTTGAATGTCCAAAGCCATTGAATTCCAAAGGATTAGAATTCCACCACTTAGACCCCTAGCATCCACACTTTCAAATCTATCGAATCTCAGCTTTTTTGTTTGAGCTAGTATCTTGTCCCCACTGATCATCGTCTCCGTCAGTATGAGCATATCCGGATTATATCTGCCCACCAAATCTTTAACAGTGTTAATAGCAAGCTTACTACCTAAACCCCTACAGTTCCAAGCAATAATTTTAACGTTACAACAATTACTATCCAAATTCAAATCCCCCATTATGACAGTTCCTCCTAAATTCAGCATATTTGTACTAATCATAAAAACAATAACAGAAAATAAACAAAACACTAGAGCAGAGAATACTCCCTCCGTCAGTGATCCCCCCTGGGCTGCACCGAACCTGATACCACATCCCAGCTTGGTCCACCTGAAATCCTCAATGGTGATCTACTCCTTTTCCTATCTGAGTGTCTCCTGCTCGATTCTTCTCTTACCGTCTCCTCCACCATGTTGAAGGTTCTGTCAGGCTGGGTGCGGTTAAATCTGTCAACTTGCTGCTTTACACGGTTTGTGGTTTCCTCTCCTTGGTTACGATCCATGGCCGTCTCAGCACGCTCCCACCGAGCTTGATTAGGATTTTTCCTTAATATCAGTTCCATCCCTGTCCCAATTGGGCCCTCCCCTCCCTGTTCCTTCTCCTTACCTGACTTACGTATCTGGGCGTCCTGATCCCGCATTCCTTCTCCTCTGTGTTTTCTGTCCCCAACTGAGCTTAGATATGGAAACTTGCCCGGGCCTTGCTCCGACCCACTTTCCTTTGCCTGTTTCTTGAAATGTAGAACTGGCCCGACCTCTTCCTTTGATGGCATGTTACTCGACCCACTTCTCTTCTCCTCCACCGCTCGGCCCACTCCCTTCTCTAATATTTTAATCATCTCTGTCCCTGCCATACTCTTCCCGTTCTGCCCAGCTTTCCTCCCGATGAAAGCATCTGCACTCTTGTTCCCCTGCTCCACTGGTTGTCGTCCCATGCCTCCCTGCCCGTTATGTTCCCCGATCTGGTCGTTGCTCTCGATGCCTTTGTCCCTGGCGGCTGACGGTTTCGTGCCCCTTCCCGGCGGCCTTCTCCGAGCTTGAACCAGCATCCACGGGCCATAACCACGGTAAGCAGCCTCCCCTTGGTCCTCTGTGCCCTCCTCTAGGCTGGGCTGATCCATCCTCGCCTCAGGCTGACCACTTGGTCTCGCGTTCTCCGTCGTGGTCTCCTCGCCGTGCCCCTGTTGATTCAGGTACGGATCTTCCTTTCTCCCCCCACACGTCTGTTTTTTGTGGCCGATCCTTCCACACTCAAAACATAGGGATGTTATTCCTTCATACTCCAAATCGAGATGCAGATTATCGATTTTAAGAAACAGGGGCAATGAATTCATGAGATTCATTTGAATGCATAGCCTAGCGAACTTCCCCCTTTCACCATTCACTGTGGCCATATCGATCTTGAGTAGCGTCCCCAAACTGTTTCCAATCTTTTGAAGTGCCTGCAACTCATAGTATTCCGACGGTAGCATAGGGATACGAATCCAGATAGCCGCCGCCGTGAACGACGCCTTAGCCGGTTGGAATTTAGGTTCCCACATCCGCATTGTTAGGAAGCTTGCATTAACAAACCACGGTCCTTCCTTTAGAACCCTATCTAGGTCCACTCTGTTTTTGAAAGTTACTTTGAAGAAACCGTTACCTAGGTCCATCATGTCAAAGGGATCCGAAGTTTTCCACATTCGTGTCAGTTTCCTCAGTAGGAAACGATAATCCACTGACTTCCCAAATAGTTTGATGATAATATCAAGAGCATGATTCTTGCGCATTGCCATTTTTTCTTCCCTGGTGAAGAAGATCTTAACACAATTGATGTCCGGGAATTCATCCAACTCTTCTTCAATGCCATTCAGCAGGTAATCTTCACAATAAAACGTCCTCTCGAATGCACCGGGGATTACTCCAGTTAATTTAGCTTTGTATGATGGTTTTTGCTGACATTGTTCCCTTTCAGGAACCAAGTCCTCCTCCATTCGATCCACCAAGCTCACCGGGACAGCCTGTTTATTGATGTTCGGAGCCTGGCACCGAGACTCCATCACGGTGAGCCACCGCAGTGCAGCCGATCAGGATTACTAAGAGCAGTCACTCAAGGCAAGAGTAGGTACTGAATTGCCTTCTTTGACAGGGTAAAATAATAGGAGACTTGTCTCAGGACTTTCGTCGAACACGTTACATGCACAACTGACTGCTCCCCTAATGAACGTTGCTGGCTTGCCGCTATAATAATACAGATACCTCCCCTGACCTTTCTTTTTAGGAGTCAAGAAGTACCTCTACAGTTCAAAGACGAAGTAGAGCTCGGCGCCGGACAACAAATCTCTGCCGCGGTCCTCGTCGGAGAAGTCCTCCGTTCGTTTACCAAGAACCTCTCTGTGCTTAACTCCGGAGAGGACTCACAGGATCCGGTCTCAGAAACTTGAAGAAGAAATTGATTCCTCTTCACCAAACTCAGAAGTGCTTCTGTGAGAATAGGAACTCAGCCGCATGGAAACACTATTTATGTAATATAATAATTAATAAAAAAGTAATATATTAAATAAAAAATAAAATTATGTAATACTATTTATAATTTTTCATCATTAATTCTTCCATATATGTTTTATTTTAAAAAAAATATATCACTAAGTCAAACACAACAACAGTTCTTGAGTATCATTCGAATTAAGAAATAATTTATGAGTTCACTTCGACGATGATATATGACATATAGTTAGGGCTGAGCGTCGAGCGGTTCCGGGTACCCTGTAAATATAGGGGTTCCCGGAACCTACCCGTTTAATTTTGAAACTGGAACCTACCCGGAACCTATTTGTAGAAACAGTTTAGGGTACCCTGTTAGGAACCAGTTGGTTTGCGTCCTCAGTACCAGTTCAGTATCGGTTCGGTACCGGTTACACAATCCATTTCAGTTCCAAAACACAAACAATTCCAAATTAAAGTCCAAACCGAACAGTTCCCAAATATACAATTCCAAATTACAGTCCAAACCACAATTCCAACTCACTACATTGAATCATAATAATGTAACAAAACACAAAATTCCAAACACAAAATTTATTTCTTCATGTAGAAATATTTCTCACATTGTCCATAATTCCACTACGATCTATGAAAAAGAACAAAAAAAAATATGTTAATAGTTAACACCATGTGATATAAAACCAAAATGAAATAAATAAGTCATGAATATTGAATAATGAATACATTGTTCATATTTTTAAGCATCTTCCATGTATTGATCAATTGTAATAGGCAATGAGAATCTTCTAAGTCAATCTTGACTACAAATTAAAGCTTCCACAAAATTCACGCTCAGTGAACTACGAAATTGATCAAGTACACGCTCTGATGTGCTAAAGGTTGATTCAAATGCTACAGTAGTGATCAGAATTGCTAAAATGTCTCTTGTCATCATAGCAAGTACCTTATACACAGTTTTCTTATCTTTCCACCAATTTAGTAAATCAAAATCTTTTTTAGTATCCTTTTCACATTTCTCTTCAAGATACCTATCTAAATCACTTTGAGATGTCACGTCAACGTCCATATCATTCTACTTATCAAACCATTTCATTATCTTTGATGGATTCATACTATCAATAAGAGGGACACAACCATTACTGACACCACCACCATCACTATCATCACATAGTTCATAAGTATCGACATCATCCAAAAAATCATCCTTCATCTCTAAAGAGTTCATTTTTTTCTCATAAAAAGCATAGAGACGGTCGAAAACAATTTTAATTTGAGCAACCATGTTTGCAACTATCAAGGGATCACTACAGATCAACCCCCAACAATATTAAATACTAGTGTTTCTATTTTTGTATTTATATATATAGAACTGGTTCCGGTTACTTTAGGGTACCCATATAGGATAACCGAAATCGAATAAATAGGTTCTCAAATTTCCCCCCCTGGAACCTACCCGACTTTTAAAACGTCTACCTGGAACCTACCCGAAGTGTCGGTTCCGGGTAGGTTCCGACATCAAATAGGTAATTTGCTCACCCCTACATATAGTTAATATTTTAAAAAAATAGTTAAAAAATTAATGAAATATTTACTCAACAATATTTTAATATTTGCTCGTCTATTTGATATTTTTTAAAAAAATGTATTAAAAATAAGATTAAACAAACATATATCATTTACTATATTTTTTTTACCGTTTATGTGCATGTGTCATGAGAAAAACAATTTAGAAGTGGTTATTTAACTGTTTTGTTTCTATATTTTGCTAAGTGTGGTTTCACATGTCATGTTGTTCCCAAAATCGATTTGTATAATCATGTTTTTTATATATAAAATCATGTTCTTTATAAAGATCATAAGAAAAGAGTCTATGTGCATGCAAGAGTTTTTTATATATTTTAAAATCATGTTTACTTGGGAACATGAAGATTTTGAAGCTTTATGCATATGAGTAACATTTTAAGGATGAAATTGCAAAGATTATAAAAAAAGAGTCGAAGTGGATTGAACTGGTCATAACTCAAAGGGGATACTATTTCATTTTATTTTTGTGTTCGTGATTTTTTTTTTCTAATTTTTTTGAATATGAATATATTTTATTTTAAAAAATAAATCAATTAATGTATACAACTTATTTACATTGCAAAATAAAAGAGTGTTGAAGTTTTTTGTCACTTTACGTATAATTTTATACCGAATTAAACACTGTCTTAGGTTATACATGTATAAGTATATCTTAATACATGTCTCATTCAAACATAGTATTAACTGATACATGTATTAACTAATATGTGTATTAAATAATACATTCAATCAAACGACCACTTAGAGTTTATCTTTTTCCCCGAAAATAATGAACATCCTATAATGAATGAAAAATATATTAAATCAAAGTTAATTATTATATATCCAGAATCTTATTATAAATAATATATATATAGGTATATTTTACGCTATAAAAACATATTAATAAGGTAGATGGACACAATATATGTAAAATATGAACGAATAAAAGGGTGTAATCTAGATTGTTTGTAAAAGTTTTTGGGCTTAATTTTAATATATAAAAAAGTAATCAATTAATTTAACTCAACTTTTGGCTAGAGAGTGGAGTTAATATATTTTGCAAACATAGTGGTGCATATTATATTTTTCAAAATATAAAATAAAAATCTTCCACTATCTGGGTTCACTTTGCAGTATTTATAAAATGTAAGGATGTATTTTGGACACTTTTAAAGGAGGGAGTGAAAATGCAATATTATATAACTGAGGTGCAATTTTCGTATATTTCAGACGAAGAGAGTCCAGCATCTCCGTACCAATTTGTTTTTCTCATACATATCCAGTACCGACAGTCTGACTCAGCACCGATTGGGCCCATCAGCCACAGCCGTCGGTGCATTCACAACTAAAATAGAAGTGCAGTCACCAAAGAGATATAGCCACGTATACATTCTCTCTCAGATATCCGCTGTCATTGGCTGAGTACAGGAAACAGACCGTAGAGCTGAAACAGCCAAACCTTACATTCATCTCTCTTTATACCTTCCCTTATCAACTCGTCTATTTGCTCAGATCTGAAAACCAGAGCACACAGAGCTTCGGCATCTCTCTCTCTCTCTGGACCTTGCTTAGAGAGAGAAAGGAAGCGATGGTGGAGGCGCAGACATGGACGACTCGGCGGATGAGCAATCCACGTCTGGATCCCGTCTCTGTTGTCGACATTCCCGTTACACCTCCCGGAGACGCGAGAAACCCGTCCGCCGCCGGCTTCGGCGCCGCATACGTATCGCCGACCGTCTTGACTGCTCTCATTATTGCCTCGTGGTACTGCTCCAACATTGGCGTCCTCTTGCTCAACAAGTACCTCCTCAGCTACTACGGTTACCGCTACCCGATCTTCTTGACAATGCTCCACATGATCTCCTGCGCGTTCTATAGTTACTTGGCAATCAATTGTCTCGAAATCGTTCCGCTACAGCACATCCACTCTCGGAAGCAGTTCTTCAAGATCTTCGCCCTCAGCGCCATCTTCTGCTTTTCCGTCGTATGTGGAAACACTTCGCTGAGGTACATCCCGGTGTCGTTCAATCAAGCGATTGGTGCCACAACTCCCTTCTTCACTGCAATCTTTGCGTTTTTGATTACGTTCAAGAGGGAGACTGGACAGGTTTACCTTGCCCTAGTTCCTGTCGTTCTAGGCATCGTCCTTGCCAGTAATAGCGAGCCTTTGTTCCACTTGTTTGGGTTCTTGGTCTGTGTGAGCTCGACTGCAGGTCGGGCGCTTAAATCAGTTGTTCAGGGGATACTGTTAACATCTGAAGGTGAGAAACTGCATTCGATGAACCTGCTATTGTACATGGCGCCAATGGCCGCCATGATTCTTTTGCCTATTACCCTCTACGTCGAGGGCAATGTGGCTGCAATCACGATCGAGAAGGCAAAAGGAGATAACTTCATCTTGTTCTTGCTACTGGGGAATGCCACGGTGGCTTATCTGGTGAACTTGACCAATTTCTTGGTCACCAAGCATACTAGTGCCTTGACATTACAGGTGCTAGGCAATGCCAAGGCCGCAGTGGCTGCTGTTGTATCGGTTTTGATATTCAGAAACCCGGTTACAGTGATGGGTATGGCGGGGTTCGGGGTTACGATCATGGGTGTGGTGATCTACAGCGAGGCAAAGAAGAGATCGAAAGGAATGGCTCGGTAACAGTGGTGAAGAATCACCTTTTTGTTTTCCATTTTGCTTATCACATTAAAGCACAGATCTTAATCAGGAGAAAAATGAAGAAATTGGAATTTCTTGGATTGAAATTGTATAGAATTACTGATGAAAAGGAAACAGATTTGCCCCATTACTTCTTTGTTTCATTGGGGCGTGGGGCAGGTGAATAAAGCCCTCTTTTGCTCTACCCTGCTTGTAACTTGAAATCTTCTTCATCATTTACTCTTGGATAGTTGGATTCTATATTCGTATGAAGATGAATGGAGGAAAAGCTCCATCATCCATCATTTCAAGCATTTCGGATCCCTGGTAATTTCCTTTACATAAATATGATATGTTATTGTGTCTGAAATTAGAACACATTTTCTGATAAGATGCATCAGTTTGGTATGGATTCTCATCTCACCATAGAAGTTAGAACCATAGTCAAGTGTTTTGTCATTTTTCAATTTATATTTGACATTAAATTCTCAATGCACATTATTCAAAATGCTTTAGATTTCCTTAATGGTAGGACATGTGTCTCTTTCATTCCAATGGAGTTCCACAGCTGTGTTGGGATCGACATTATTGGTGGTCGGTCCTCAGTTCTGGTAGATTTAATGCTGCAGATCATAGATCTCTAAATAACCTTGGTAAGTGTTTTAAGACTGTATTCTCTGTAAGCTGATACAGAATATAATATATTCAATAGGGATCTGATAAAATGTTTATTAATTATTAACTATGAAAATTATGGATCTGACAGTTGAGTTGACACCTCCGTATTGACTTGTCTTCGATCTTCGATCTTCTTGTCTCTTACGCAAAAAGAAGGATCTTTGTGGACGTTGGTGTCTTGATTGGTCTATTGAAGTAAGATTAAAGATTCATCAACCTCCAATTATTTTGAAGCATATAATAAATAAATACATATTAGTGTTGTGGTTGGGCTTAACCCCTTTGGAGGTGGGAGAATAAGGGAGGCCGATCTATGCAATTGTTTTTTGTTCAAGAGAAATAGATTCATAATTAATTGAATTGATCTTACTAAATAACCTCTAACAAAAATGGATTTTAAGATCCATTTTTTTTTATATACATAGTGTTCTCGGTTCTATAAAAATGATATTTAATATAAATATTAAAAAAAAAAACAGTAACAAGCAAATATCTGATATAAAAATAATTAAATGTTAATTTCTTATATCTTATCATGTAAAATACATCCCGAATTTACCTTCTTCCATTGTGAACTATAGGGCTGATCGGGCCGGTTTTGGAGGCATTGCCGAGATTGAGACCAAAATTTCGATCTTAACATATGGAGAACCGAGACCGACTTTGGCAAAAAAAAATGTCCGAGTCAATCTTGCTTGACTCGGGCCGGTGTCGATCTTGGATCGAAATTTTTGGTAAAAAAAAAAATCAATTCGCTTGGCAAAAAAAAATCACCGAAGTTTTGGTTTTGAACCCGCCCACTTATTGTCTTCCGTCGCATTTCTTTTATGGAACCGATCCAAGGGTTGTTGAATGCTTCAAGATAATGAATTACTAGTGTTTCAGTGGTTACACAATAAATTTTTAGAGTTTTCTTCAAGGTCGGACCAGTCCTAGTTTGTTTTTGTTTTTTTGAGAGAAACGAGATCGATACCGACTTTGAAAAAAAAACATGTTCGCTCCATCTCGGCATATCTTGTCGCGAATTCGGTCAATCCAAATTTTTTATCAACTACTAAGGTTGACTTCTTCTTTTCCTTTTATTATTAATTACTCTTCTTGCTTTCCATTTGCTGTGCTTTCTTCTTTATGACCCGTGATACTATGAAGTATGAAGTAGGGAAAGAGAAGTATAAACCCTAATAACTCCATAGCCACAGCACATTTCTTGGTTCTCCTCTTCACGAGGATTTCCCTCCAAAGCTGTAACCTTTTCATCTGCCAACACAAGCAACCACCTTAGAACAAACACATCATTATTGTCCGACTTCTCGTGATTTCACGTCTATACACATTCAACATCTCCAGTCGTCTCAACCATAAATATAGATGATTCATTTGAATGCGTAAGCTCTAAATTTTCTGCAAAAAACGATGAACCCTAGACCGCCTTCCCAGAGTAATCCGGGTAACCATTTCGTGGACATCCATGAAGTGGTGATGGAAGAAGACGAAGAAGAAGATGCAACTCAAACAAGACCACCCGACAGGAACATGAACAACAGACTGAACCGGTTTCGAGAGTTCAGACCGCGGAACCACCACCACGTTGTGCACAGGGGGGGTTTCAACCGTCAAGTGTCTTTAGAGACGGGTTTCTCGGTCCTGAACCGAGATTCGAAGGCTCGTGACGACCGGAAGGTTCTGAGAAGCGGGCTTAGCTTAGGAGGGTTGGAGTCGGTGAATCGGGCGGTCGGAGAAGGAGGAGGAAAGGGTGATTTTAGCTTGTTTAGGACCAAGTCTACTTTAAGCAAGCAACATTCTTTGATGCAATTAAGGAAGGACAGAGACAAAGATAGAGATAGAGGAGACAACGTTGTTGATGATCGTCGTACGAATGTTAATGAGACTACTGCGGTAGAGAACATGGATGAAGCAGTTAACCAAAGTGTTCCTGCAGGAAGGTACTTTGCTGCTCTTAGAGGACCTGAATTAGATGAAGTTAAGGTAATCAATTCTTCAAGTTTCTACTTTTATCTGAAAATATTACTTTTTTACGACAAAAATTTCATTATTTGTCAACTGATCCAAGTAAATTAATGTAATTACTATTTGAAGGACTATGAAGATATCCTCCTCCCAAAGGATAGAACCTGGCCGTTCCTCCTCCGGTTTCCGATTGGGTGTTACGGCATATGTCTCGGCCTGAGCAGCCAAGCCGTCCTGTGGCGGGCCCTGGCCACCAGCCCCGCCACCGAATTCTTACACATCAGCCCCTTCATCAACCTAGTGATCTGGTTCCTAGCCCTAGCCGTCCTCCTCTCCGTCACCACCACCTACCTCCTCAAATGCATCTTCTACTTCGAAGCCGTGCGGCGAGAGTATTTCCACCCCGTCCGCCTCAACTTCTTTTTCGCTCCTTGGGTCGTCTGCATGTTCCTCGCCATTGGCGCCCCGCGGGTCGTCGCCCCGGGTCCCATCCACCCCGCTGTCTGGTGTGCCGTCATGGCTCCGTACTTCTTCCTTGAGCTCAAGATATACGGCCAGTGGCTCTCTGGCGGGAAGCGTCGTCTCTGCATGGTGGCCAACCCTTCCTCCCACCTGTCGGTGGTTGGAAACTTCGTCGGGGCGATCTTGGCCTCGCGGGTTGGGTGGATGGAGCCCGCCAAATTCTTCTGGGCAGTAGGGTTTGCTCACTACCTTGTGGTGTTCGTTACGTTGTATCAGAGATTGCCGACGAGTGAAGCTCTGCCGAAGGAGCTACACCCTGTTTACTCCATGTTCATCGCTGCTCCGTCGGCTGCAAGCATCGCCTGGGAATCCATATACAAGGAGTTCGACGGGTTGTCGAGAACTTGCTTCTTCATCGCGTTGTTTCTGTATATTTCGCTCGTCGTTCGTATCAATTTCTTCACGGGATTCAGGCAAGTTTTGATTGAGAAAAACACCAAATTTACTCGGTTTCAGTATCATTTGAACACTAATTTCCATACTGATGATTTCGAGTTCCATCTTTGGTTACAGATTCTCAGTTGCATGGTGGTCGTACACATTTCCGATGACGACAATCTCTGTCGCCACGCTCAAATATGCAGAGCACGTGCCTTGCGTCCTAAGCAAAGGCCTTGCCCTCTCCCTCTCCTTCATGTCATCAACAATGGTGGCCGTTCTCTGCGTTTCAACTCTCCTCCACGCGTTTGTTTGGCGAACCTTGTTCCCTAACGACCTCGCCATAGCCATAACGAAGAAGAGACACGGCAAAGAGACGAGGAAACCTGTGGGCAGGAAGGGTTATGATTTGAGGAGATGGACCAAACAGAGCCCCTTGTCTTTTGTCTCAAACATAACCAAGAAGGTATAACCAAGAAGGATGTGATTCGGTTCATATCGCTTCTATAATAAAAAAAGTTAATTAACTGAACTGTTACTTATGTCGGTAAATGTGACTGAATGGTTGAAACTTGAGCTCAACCGTTATTCATGTTTCAAAATGTAACTTGCGCATGTGTTGTTCACGTGGCATTCTACGAAACTGATGTTCTCAAACTACTCTCTTCTTCTCTATAAACATTGCGGCTTTTTAGTTCCATATATCAATCAAGATATAATTGACAATCTACGAACAACATAGTCAAGAGCACACCAAAAGTTGTTCTAATGTAGCATTATATTAACAAGCTTCAATTTCGATATCAATTGCACTTAAATTGACCAAGAAATCATACCTAGAGATAGCACCGAAATGGACATAACCCAATAATCTCCGGTGACGGGGAAGATAGGAAGAAACGGCGGCACGTAGAACTTCACCTTAAGCTTGACCTCATCGCTATTGGGATTCACCTTGAACGCAACGAGGTGGAAACGACACAAACGCAAGGGGTGGAAATGATACAAAGAGACAGAATGGTATAATTGTCCATTCATTGAAGTTTAATTCGTTCAAATTAAGTCACGTGATTTCCTCGTGACAATCAGACGACAATATTGAATGGAAACTTTACGGAATAACTGTTCTGTTACAAACTAAAACTTAAGTAATAGTTACACAAAAAAAAAAAAATAGTAACCGTTATAAGTAACTATGGAGTGGTTTAGACTAAATCAAAATTTGAATGTATAATGTTAGTTTAAGAAGATATTACAGAACAAGTATGAATCAATTTTTATTCCAATAAGTAAATCAATGTCAAAAAGAACACTACCAAAGAAATAATACAAAAGAATAATATGCCAATTCCTACGACTCGAGTCCGGGCCTTATGGACTCGAGCACCTGAACCACCTCGGCCATGCTCGGTCTCCTCATCGGGACCTCTGTCGTACAAATCAGACCCAATTTCATCACCTGAATCAATTCATTCTCCATAGACCCGCGCAGCCCTCTATCGAAGCAATCAGACGCAGTCCCACGGTCCAACAACATCCGAACATATTCACACAATACGATAACCTCCGTGAGCCCGTGACTCTCAACGGGTTTCCGACCCGTGACAAGCTCGAGTAAAATCACCCCAAAACTGTAGACATCGCACTTTTCACTAACCCTGAGCTCCTCGGAGAGCTCAGGGGCTACGTAGCCAACCACCGTGTGGGAGCGGGTGAGGCCATCGGTGTCCATTATCGGAAGTAACTTCCCAAGACCGTAGTCCGATACCTTCGGTTCGTAGTTTTCATCAAGTAGTATATTGTGGGACTTGATGTTGAGGTGGAGGATCGGAGGTCGACAGTCGTGGTGAATGTATGAAAGCGCTCGAGCGGTCCCGAGCGCAATCTGGAACCTTGTACACCAATTCAACCCTCCGGCCGCGCCACGAGCACTTGTACCCACGGAATCTCCGTGGAGGTTATCATAGAGATTCCCTTTCGGCACAAAATCCGTTAGAATCAACTGCATCGACGAGGACCAGTAATACCCTTGTAGAGATACGAGGTTTGGGTGTCGGACACTCCCGAGACGTCCGATCTCCTGCTCAAACTCATCCTGACCCTTGATTCTCCCCAACGTCTCGAGCTTCTTCACCGCGATGGAGATTCCACCGTCGAAGATGCTCTTGTAGACGGTCCCGATTGAGCCGGCGCCAATCAGACAGTCCTTGTCGAGCAAAGCCTTCGTCCCCACCTCCCAATCCTCGTATCTTGTTGGAAGTTTTTTGCTGAACAAGACCAGTTTCCCGATTATGACGTTCGATTCAGTCGACCCAAGTGGGGTGGCTTCGACGATATCTGAACGTTCTCCAACCCGTCTCCTTCGAGTCCTCGTGTTTATAACTGTAATGATGCATACACCGATGAGGATCAGAGCAGCAGCGACAATCGCGATAATGGCCGAAACACTAAGGATCTTCGGTTTCTTATTCGGTTCCCCCGAGCAAGAAACATCGAGCGGAGCCCCACACAGCCCGGGATTGTTCGAAAATGCCGAGGAACCAAATGTTTGGACCGTTAGAGGAATGGGACCGGCGAGGTTGTTGGATGAGACATTGAATTGTTTAAGATGTAGTAAGTTCCCAAGCGAGGCCGGGATCGGGCCAGAAAGTGAGTTTTGAGACAGGTCGAGAACCTCGAGTCTCGACAGGTTT
The DNA here is from genome assembly GCA_946814005.1 of Chamaenerion angustifolium. Classification (NCBI taxonomy): domain Eukaryota; kingdom Viridiplantae; phylum Streptophyta; class Magnoliopsida; order Myrtales; family Onagraceae; genus Chamaenerion; species Chamaenerion angustifolium. Next base: position 35,542,904 of record OX328269.1, on the reverse strand, counting down.
CCTAGGGTTTCCGGGATGGTCCCAGTTAGATGGTTCCGATGAAGATCGAGAACTTGCAGGTATGTCATGTTGAATAGAGTTCGGGGAATTTCTCCGGCGAGTAGATTACCTGAAAGGTCCCTGCATGAGATCGAAACAAAAAGCTTATCAGATGTGCGGGATCGTAAATTAGATGCATAATAACCAAATTTCGTACTCACAGCTCTCTGAGGAATCTGCAGTTGCTGATTTGGTCAGGAACTCGACCGACGAGTTCGAGATTCTGCAAATCTAACACCTGAAGAAGCTCGATTCCCCCGACCCCTGCCGGAATCTCCCCACCAATCGAATTATTCCCGAGACTGATCACCAAAAGCTTAGCCATTTCCCCAATCCTCATCGGAATTCCACCACTGAGTTCATTGAACGCCAGATCAAGAACCTTCAAGTTGCTGCATTCGATAATCCCGGACGGAATCTCGCTGTTTAAGTTATTCCAAGAGGCATCGAAGAACTCGAGGCTGTCACTGCACGAACTTATATCAACAATCTCCCCGGCGAAGACATTGTGCGAGACATTGAAGTAGGAGATGTTCTGGGATTCAAGAACACCAAATGGAGCTAACCCAGAAAAATTGTTGCTCGAAAGATCCAAATGGTTCCAGTTTTGGCATTTCGGTATCAGTTCTTGAACATTCCCGACAAAATTGTTCTTCCTCAGAGACATGAACACTAAGCTCGGGATGTTACAGATTCCGGAAGGGACCAAACCGCTGAGGTTGTTATACGAGAGATCAAACCCTTCGAGATTCGAGCAATTGGTAATCGAATCAGGGATAGGACCGGACAAGGCGTTGTTGGACAAGGATAAAAACCGAGTCTTGAAGCAGAATCGAAACAAAGCATCTGGAATTTCTCCGGTGAAACTGTTTTTGGATAAATCGAGGAACCGGATGTTTGGTAATGATCCTAAGAACTCAGGGATTGGACCCGACAGAGCATTCGAACTGACATTGATCTTCCACAGAGATTGGATGGAGCTGTAATCAGTCGGGATATTTCCAGAGAATCGGTTTCCGTACAATGTCAGGATTCTTAACGATGTAAGAGCGGACAGAGCAGGAGATAGAACTCCGGTGAGGCTGGTGTTCCACAAGACGAGCTTTTCGACGAACCCAAATTCGTTGCAGGTTACGCCGGTGAAGTTACAGGGGTTAAGGGTTGAGACCCAGTTGGCAAGGACATTGTAGGGGTCTTCAGTTACATTGGCCTTGAATTGGAGCAAGATCTGGCTTTCTGTCGCAGGGGAAACCCTAGAAACCCATAGAAGAGAAGGGATTAAGAACAGGAGAGCATGAGAGAAAGGGATTTGCCCTCTCATGCTCTGCAATCGAAATACGGATCTTGTAATCTATCCGTCTGGCATTATGGGTGTCTAATTCAGTTCATGAGGAGAAGTACATCGAGGTCGTACACAAGGAGCACCATTTTCCTACAGCAATGTGGATCGGAAAACTCAAAGAGAAACAATTGGTGGAATCGGACATACCGCAGGTGGTCACCGTCTGATTGCTGTGAAAGAACTCGAAATGCAGGAGACCAGATTGCTGAACTTGGAGAGATGCGGAGAGTGATGAAGAAGGAGGAAGAGAGGAGTTGAGCAACGGGAATGGAGGACTGGTGGTCTGACTTGGCTGGAAAGGAAGAAGAAGAAGAAGAAGAAGAAGAAAAAGAAAAAAGAAGGACAACTGTAAATAGAGAAAATATTTTAACGGGCAATTTTGAGAATTAAAAATTTGGTGTGGCAGCAACCAATTGAAGAGCCACATGCTTGAGCACTTCAATGTTTGTTTTTTTATTTCAATCCTCCACTATTTTTCCAACTAACTTCTTCTTTTTTTTTGCCAAGAAACAAACTTCGTATTATACTCACAAAACTTGGGGGCAATCAGCCACCCGGTACAACTCCGAATCCAACCGTAACAACTGAATGAAGGGGGTTGGGGGTCGAGAGACCCAATCAAAACGACACATCCCCCCTAAAGCAAACTTAGCTACCCAGTCCGCACATTGATTCGCGGATCTTGGGACTCTATTCCAGGTCACATTAGAAATCGACCCGGCCAAAAATAGACTATTTTGTATAAGAGTTTCCAACTCCCAAAAATGGACACGCCCCAAAATGTGGTTAATAACCACTTCAGAATCGGATTCGAAAACGACTGACTCCCACCTATACCGGACCACAAGGTTTACACCTAACAAAACTGCCCTTGCTTCTAAGCTATCTATAGATCCCGATAGTTCCGAAACATGAGCCCCCGCGACCACCCGACCCCAGTGATCCCGAGCGATCACCCCTATCCCGCCTTTACCTTCCGAGCTCGACCAAGCCGCGTCGACATTGACCTTAATCCAACCGATGCTCGGCTTCGATCAGCTCTAGCGTGACCCACTGCCACACCCCTGAAGTTCACCAGAAGCCCGAACCGCACCCAACTGGCCATGCTGCAGATTACCAATCTGATGTGCACATTGCAGATTGGTATTCTGCAGCACCGTGGGCAAACCATGCCTCTGCCTCTCAGCATGCAGAACATGGAGCTCCATCACCGAACGCCTAGCCCCCAACACCACCTGGCTCGGTATCGGCGTGACTCCTTCAAAAACCTTAGCACACCTAGACTTCCAAATAGACCAGTAGACAGACAGGACACAATTCCACCCGAATATGTTACCTTTCGCCCCCAGAGTTGCCCATCTCTTGTTCAACCACTGGGATATTGACCCACACCCGTCCTTCGGATCAGCCAGCCCCAGAGTGTCAAGCCACACAGGTTCCAACTAACTTCATTATAAGTAAGACTAGATCTCATCAAGCATATCATATTGCCATATTATTATTTTTTTTAAAGAAGCTCTAATTGAGAGTCATGCGATTCAGTTGGAATCACAATGGCTACAAGAAACTGTTCGAATTCTAGAATGGATTGTGGTTGAACTTTCAAATGGTTACTTGAATTATTCTGAAGTCGTGACGACATCTTCAGATTGAAACAATTTGGAGACACCCAAACTTTCAATTGGATAAAATCAGAATACTTAACTAGAACTTGAGAAGGATTGTGAATGTTTGAGATGAATATTTGGACCTCCACTATGACCAATTTATAGTGTTTGTCACACGCTTTGGAAGAGACACCACACTCTTTGGAAGAGACACTATACATTTAGGTCATGGTATGTGTCATTTCGGCCACCATATGACCTTTGGATTCAAAATTTGGCTCCAAAATCAAAGGGACACCTTAGGATGATGACTTGAAGCCGAAGTAATAGCAATGGTTCAGCCTAATACTTGGCTCTAAAGCAAGTGTCCAGAAACCGGAAATTTTGAGGTTAAAATGTTAAGTAATTAGTTCTAAAAATTCAAAATTAGAATGAATTTTTAGAATAGTGACTTTATGAATAATAATAAAAAATTCAGTTGACCTGTTAGCTCGACCCCAGCCAGGGGCGCTGCCCCTTGGACCCCGGCAAAGGGGGCCCCTTTAACCCACATTGTCTCGTTCTAATCAACTGATGAATTTTCGATACAGTGAATCATAATATACTTAAACAAGCGTGCACTCCGCACCCTCCTAACTTGTTTAATGAGATATTATGATTCTATGGTCAACTAGTCAATCCAATTAAACTAAAATATTTAAAAGAGCATGTGGCTCTAAGCAGAAGCACGTATAGTAGCTCCAATCACAGTCAGTTAACTCTCAATCCAAGCCTTCTAGCTCTAATGGAGGTCAAAGCAAAGCCTTCCCGTGGCGGTCAGGCCAGGTCACTCTGCAGGGTAGGGTATCGTGTTTTGTTTGTCTGTTTGTGGGGGCTGAGAAGCATTTATTCCTCCACCAACCATGACACTGCCTGCACTTCCCCCACCATTACTAATTTACTACTACAATTGTAATGAACTTTTATTAAAAAAAAAATAAAGAAGAAGAAGAAGAAGGAAAGTTTTACAATAAATTTGACAGTTTGTAGCATTGAGATGGGTCGGGTCGGGTTCATGCAGCCATCATCGATGCGGTACGAACCTTATGCCTTATAGTAACGGAGCCACCCATAAGTCATGAATTGCTCACCTCAACTTTTGAAATGAATTTAATTCTAAAAATTGTAATAATTTTCGATTTAGCCCGTTTAAATTATACATTAACCTTAATTTTTTTTAAGTTTAACTATTTATTTTTACTTATGTGAATAAGATTTTTAACTTCATCCTGGTTTATTAGGATGGTCAAACTGAACTTGATTGGTCCTAAGTGCCAAGCTAAAAGCAATAGAAACAGAGCAGAAAAGTGGAGCGGTTTGTCTCTACTTATGTTTTGTTTAGGCAGACATTTTTTATTTGTAACTTTTGTGTCATTATTTTTTGTTTTTTTTTTATTGGCCAAATTATTTTTTGCTTTGAATTGACCCTTTTTACAACATAAAAAATATGACAATGATGGAATCTGAGCATTTAAGTTAAAACTTTGATGTTCATAACTCATTTTGCTAGCGGATAGTATCAATGTAATAACTCACATTTCGTACGCGTTGGATCACGTACTTCGGTAGAATTCGGTTCGGAGTTGGTTTTCTCGTTACTCCTATGACATGCACGGAAGAAAAATTGGGGATGTTCCCGTTGTCCTCCCCGACAATCAAGTCAGTCGAAAGTTCGTTTATGAGTGAGTAAATGCAGAGAATATGGAAGGTGAGAGTATTAAATTCAGCATTAAAATGACAAGAGAGGTGAGTGAGGATATTTATAACTCTCACATCTAACCTGAGTTGGATCAGCCCTGACCATTGTCAGCCCATGTGTTATCTGGTTAAATGATCATGGTTGAGTGTTTATTAATGTGATGATTGGACATATACTTTTGGCAGACTGCTATGTCAGTCCTTTTTGTCGGACTTGTCTGTACCAACCTTAAATGGTTGTAAGTAGGTCAGAGAGTGTCGTATTAGGGGATGTAGGTACTCAATTGTCCCACTTTCATGCATTGTGCTCTCTTGTCCCCTATAAGGGCTTATGGCTAAGAGGCGCTCCACTTGGTGTCGCGCCATCGATGAGAGGCGTGCCCCTTCTAGCTAATGCCAGAGTGATGACAGCGTAGTGCTACAAGGGAAGCTGGGTGATCTTGATGGTCAAGAGGTGGCGCGCTTGGTGGCCTCGATGGTGTGGGGCGGCGCACCTGGCATGGCTTGGGCATATAAGGCAACACCATGGCCCAGCATGGGTCATCGTCTTCATGTACTAAGTTTATCATGTGCAGAGATGTATTTGATGCGCCCACGTCCCTAGATGGTAGCGGCGTTATATGCTCCATCGAGTTGGTTCTCGGTCGGGCCATCCCGAGAAATGTGGGTTAATACCCGACACAATGTTTGCTAACTTTGCTTGTGTGTCGGTCAATTCCCTCATTTTTAGAAGTTATTTATTATTGATATGCAATTACTCCGGTCCAACCAACCAACCAACCTCCATTGAATGGAATGAAAGAAGAGAGGTGGTCATTCATTGTTCAGACAGACACACAGTGGCTTTGCCTTCCTATGTTGCCAACCGAATTACTGCTGTCATTTTCCATAGAATTACAACATGTGTGGGTTAAATTAAAGTATTTTTTAAATCAAATACTATGGTATGAGTAAGATATTTACCTCCCATTGTTAACATGGGTGGTTGTCCACTCTTTGTTACTGTCTGCATGTAGAATATGTAAGAGAGCTTATACTTTAGATTGCTCTAATGGCTGGAATTTCTGACACAACGCGATTAGATGAAATGTATTTATACGAAAATAAGTTTAATAGTAAATATTATGTATATGAATAACTTTTATACATTTAGATACGATTATTAACCGTGTCTAAACATCTCTGATATGCAAATATATGTATAAACACGATTAAATATATATATATACTGTTCATATTCGATCTTGTACTTATTTTTAAATCACTTATAAATTCTAAATCTTGCGACATTATATTATATTATTTGTAAAATTCGTATTGTTTCGTATAGTGTGATACAATTTGTGGTGTGTATATATAAAGTTTTTTTTTTTTTTAAAGTTAATGGTGTTATCACGTGACTCACATATGATCTGTTTAATAATTATGTCTTATGTATTACACACGACACACGAATTATCAATGGTCCGAGTCAGATTCAGACTACGAACCCTGATGAGACCCACTTTCCAAGACTGACTGAGCTCATACAAGACGGACCCACTTTATGATAGGTCCATTGAGTTACTCATATGCAAGAGAATTCCATTCCAGTACTTCTTTATATACATACATTCCAGAAATTTTCATTGAAAAATCAAATCTTTCCCTATACATACAAGAGCCAACCAATGTTAAACCAACCAACCAACCAACGCAACCCGTCTTGATCGAACTGGTTGATGCTTCTTCATTCTAGTAAAGGCTTCTCTTCGTCCCTCAGTGTCTTCAACTGACTCTTCGCGTACAAGGTGAAGAAGATTGTGGTGGCAACTGTTGCTATAAAACCTACCACATTGAACATGATCTGTGGGCCTGACAGAGACCTCCTATCGTACGATGCATCTGCTAGAGCCTCTATCAAGATCCCACTGCACCAAAAAAAATCAATACATATAAGTGGCGCTCATCAAAGGAGACATTTTTTTCATCACTCAGTAACTACTAACACTGATTTCATCAAAAGCTTCAATTTTTGTTATCACCAACAGTTGGTTGGTTACCTCCATTTCAGTTCAAATGTGCCTCAAGCACTATTTATAAGGTAGTAAGATGTTATGAAATTTGGCTTCCATAACAAGGATCAAACTTATGGTGGATGGGAGAGAAAGGGGGAAAGAGAACGTACGTGTATATTGCTACGAAGATTTCTGGCACAATTCCAATCAACGATCCAACTAGATAAGGAATGTATTTGACACTTGTTGCCACAGCACAGTAGTTATATAGAATGTAAGGGAATGGGGATATCCTAATTAATGCCACTGCTCGGAGTTGATGAATCGAGTTCCCTGCTCCAGCTGATCTTATCAGGGAAGCTTTCTTTGGGTATTTCTCAATCCATCCCTGTATATATGTATAGAACATCATCATCTATCTGTAATATTTGTAAAACAAATGCACTAGGGGCAGTGGAGTAGTGGAATATACTTTTACTTGAACTCATGATCTAAGTTATCAACCATTAGGCTAAGTTAACTTCAGCAATTACGTATAAATGTATTGCCTCTCATGTAATTACAGAACGAGGAAACGGGAACAGCGGAAAGAAGAGGTTAATGATTGGTATATACCTGAATTTTGTGGTGGAAGAGAGATCCAATGAAATAGGGAAGAGATACGCCAATGGCTACTGCAGAAATGATTAAGAGGAATCCATATCCGTAACCAAAAGTCATTCCAGCCACCCACATGGATGGGGAAGAAGGCAGTAGCAAAGTGGGGAATACTGCAATTGAAATGAAAACAAGAATGGCGAGTATAGGGCGGCTAAATGTTGCTGTCTCCCAATTTATGATCGGTATCACCTCCTGCAAAATGGAAGTCCAATACTTCAAACCAAAGCACATTTTTTTTCTTCATAATCATAAGGTTATTGTATAACTCCTTAAGCATAGTAAAAGAATTCAACTCACCAACCAAAAAACTCACTGTATTCATGATATCATCACGAATCATAAATCTCTAAGTTAGGTACGAAAATTGCAGCGGTTATACAAGTATTTTCATTTGGTTGTAGTACAAATCTTAAGATAGCTAAAAGAGGAAATCCCATCAATGATGTTACCCGACGAAAATAGAAAGAGTTTGTCCTTCAAATTGCTGATTAAACCGTAGTCGAAGAAAGGGGGCAGCTAAATCTGATAACTGCAATTGATCACTATAACTAACCTGAACAGCAAGTTATGCAGCAATTCGAAAGGTGAAGAACTGAAGATAATCTCACAGAAACAATAACATGAAACTTGCATCACAAATTTATCATCAAACTGAATCCACATTACATAGTAAAACCCAGCACGCATCACCACAATTGGAAAGCAAAAATTTCTAATGTCAAAAACCAACCTTATCCATCAAGAAGGGCCAGACCCACTTGAGGCAAACTCCAGCCAAGAGACCGAGGCAAGTAAAAATAAGGAACAGCTTCACCCACCGCCAAAGACACCCTCTCCAACTCCTCCCCGGAGGAGGATCCACCTCCACCTCCGCTTCACAGTTCTCCGACACCAGCTGCTGCCCCAAGCTCACGCAAACGCCTTTATCCCCAACGAAATCCTCCGTCAGTCTGATCTTCAGATCCGGCACTACATCGTCTTCCTCACGGTATGTCATCGATGGAGGTGATGAGAACAGATCAAGTTCGGGTTCTTCCTCGTCCAGCTAATCGAGGAACCCTATAATGTCAAATGCAGAAAGCTGGGATAGGACTCGAAATCGAAGACAATTAGTTGGATGGACGTCTCTGATGCTTGAAATGGAAGAAGAATGGTAGATGTGAGGGAGAGAGAGGAGGAGGAGGAAAAGCAAAGTTACAAGTCGGAGGAGAAGGCAACTCCTATTGCTATTTGTTAGATTTTTTTATTCAGATCGAATTGAGGATTCCGAGATTACCCTCAATTATGACAACTGGTAGAGTGACACGTGTTTTGGCGGTTATTGGTTGGAGTGAACAACAACCGGTGTTAATTGACCCCTGCCGACGTCTGTCCGCCGCCGTGACTTCACCGTCACGGCTATTGTGGATCCCCGTTCCTTCTCCTTTTCCCTGTCGTCGAGCTGGCACTGTTTTTTTATAATAATTATGGAATAAAGTTTACTTTAAACTATAAACTAAAACTAGCTATAGAGTTTGGTATTCAATATATCGGAACAAAGCGCTTTTGCTTATATGTAGTTTAATATGAAAATTGAAAAAGAAAACGGCACATTGAGTCGGGTCGGGGTCGCGGTCATGGATGAAGTCAGCAAATATTAGAGTAAGGACAAATAATTAAACTAAAAATAATTCAGTGGGGGCAAGTATATGATTCAAAATTGTTAAATTAAAAATTATTGTATTTTTTAGGATCAAATTTACACATAACTAAAAATTGAGGGGGACAATTGTCCACCCCAGGCCTCACATGGCTTCGTCCCTGAGCACGGTGAATAGAAATTTAATATTTAAACAGAATGGAACTTGTCTCACTACTTCAAACAAAACGTCATGTAATTGAAAATGTCTCACATGGCTTCGTCCCTAAGCACGGTGAATAGAAACTTAATATTTAAACAGAATGGAACTTGTTTCACTACTTCAAACAAAACGTCATGTAATTGAAAAGTGATCAATGAAGATATGAACACTCTTAAACTAGGATCGGGGTGAGTGGTAGCAAATGACAGAAATATTAAATTCCGACACGATACTTGGGAGTGGACACTGCCTACTATCTTCTATCTATGGTTCACTTAAGCACGAGGAAGACAACTTGATGACGTTTTATTGTTAATTAAATAACACTATATATATATATAGATAGATAGATATAGATGTAGATATTATTTTTGAGTGGAAAATAGTATCAAAAATTTGTAATGTAATTTTGAGATGAGAGACTACACCAATAATATACCTATAAGGCTATAATCTATCACATGACACGTAACGTGAATATATATATAATTAAATTTTAACAAAAATGCACATTTTGAATGAAAAGTATCAATAGTGCAACACTTACAAATATCATTTTATTAAAAAAAAAAACAATTTCACTTTTAGAAATAATAAAATTATAAGATAATAAAGTTGATATGTTAGTGAACTTGAAGTAACATTGCAACATTATTCAACAACTAATTAAACTGTAAAATGTGTATAACGGGTAGGTTTATGATTAAGTAAATGTGTTAACTCATATCATATACAATATGATAGAACACAATATAACACTCGTATTTTATTTGTACTTGTAGGTTAGAGTTGATTGTCATTTACTAATTGTAATATTTAAACATGTGATTGTTCTTATATATATATAAAGTGTACATTAATATATATCATTTAATCATACTATATCGATAATTACCGAACTTTATATAAAATTGTCTTTTAGGTCTCTTAAGTCTTACCTTCTCAATTTTAGGCATTCCATTTTTTTTAAATGGTTTGAAACTAAATTTGAATTCAGTTTATTCCGTTATTTTTTATCAAATAAAATGAATGGGCTAGTAGTGGCAACACTAGACCCATTCAGGTTTCTACTCAACTAAAACTTAGGTGATTTTGAGCCTAAAAATAATTGAATCAACTAATGAAATAAGCTACGATCCCCGTGAGATAATTAAAAGTTTGAATTCCATTAAATATCGTTTTCACTCCTACTTTAACATTTAAATTTTTAATACGAAATTATGAAAGCAAACTTGTATGAGTTAAGGTGATTTCAAAAGGTACGAGTACTCTCATGATATTAGTTAAAAAAATATATATTTTCTTTAAAAGCTTCCAACCACCATATCCTTATAATACACATCCGATTATATTTGGAATTTTGCGCATCAAATATCAAAATAATGGACCATCCGTATCCTTTGACTTTAAAGCTAGAAAACCCATGTGCATTGTTGTTTAGCTTTAGTCCATACATCCATCCGCATAGTGACGAGCAATGTGGCAACATGGTGATTGAAACTAGGGATATCATTTTGGATACGTGGGTCGTGTCACTTACAGATCGTGTCAGAAATCGTTTAACTCAAACATGACTCATCTATTTCAATGAGTCCATTCTTGTAACTCAGACACAATTCACGGATCGATTGATCAACCCGCGTAACCCCGATGACCCGTGATAAAACATCACACACAAAAGACAAGGGTCAAACTGATATGTTTGACTCTCTCGACCTTCTTAATCCGCATAACCCATAACTCTTCACATTATTTAAAAAAAAAATGAGATTATAAATTATTCATTGGGTCGGCAGGTCGACTCATGGGTCAAAGATTATGACTCAAACACGACACGTTTATTAGATTGGTCATACAGTTCGTGTCAAATAACCCATGAAGCTTTGTATACCCTCGATGTTACTCATGTCAACCATATGGAATGGCATACCAACTATTGATAGTAAAATCATTTATGTCAATCAAAAAAAGAGGCATATTCTCATTTTATATATATGATTATGGTGCTGGATGGGTCATGTAATATCATTCTTGTACTGTAGAATATATCATTTATTAGACTTACACTGTGAAGGTGGCGGACCATGTTGCTCCTCAATTATTGCAGTGCAATTCAACCCGTTGAGCACCTATGACTTTTTTTTGTTCTTAATGAAAATATTAAGGATTAATATGCAATAATATGTACAACAAAGTTAATTTACATAGTATGAATTAATTCATGATATTTTTATTAAGGTGAAATAAGTTATCAATTACTATAAAATTATATAAATTCATAATAGTACGAATTCATCAATAGATTAACACGCTACAATAACCTAATTTGCATCGCGATAGTAATCATTTTCTCATACTAAACTTACATTGTAACCCAGGCACGGAGCCAAGTGAGGATCAGGTTGTCCCCCTCAACTTTTAATTATGTGTAAATTTAATCTTAAAAAATATAATAAGTTTTAATCATATATTTGTCCCCACTTAATTATTTTTTAGTTTAATTATTTGTCATTACTCTAATATGTGTTTTCACTGTATAAGTTTTCTAGCTTCGTCCCTGCTGCAACCCACAAGTCATAATATCAATAGCTGTCTGAACTTTGGACGTTTTGCAACGAGCTATCCGAACTTTGAAAATTCAAAACGAGATACCTCAACTTTGAAGAAGGTGTAAATAGCTACCTCCGTCCAATTTCTGACGAATTTCTGACGACTTTTGTCGGAAAATTGGAGTGAGTTAGTTATTTGCACCTTCTTCAAAATTGAGGTAACCCGTTTTGAATTTCAAAGTTCGGGTAGCTCATTGCAAAACGTTCAAAGTTCAGGTAGCTACTTGGTATTTAACCCTTGAAATTAATTATATACTCATTAAAAAAAAAATTGAGAGAAAATAAAAATTTGGAAGTGGAAGTACGTGGACAAGTGCTGGCTTCGGTATATAAATGGGACAACGCCGCGGGCCGGACTGTGCAACGACAGATGGCTCATGAAAGCCACGCGCTCACTGGCGTCATCCATGGTACAAGTGTCTGCCTTCGAAACAATCTGGGCCGTCCATTTAATTCGATAGTTACATTTTTCTAATTAATTATTTACTATTCATAATAATAATAATATATGTTATTATAAGAAGCTGCAAAATCTATAATGAAATGTGTAAATATCAAAGTTATTTTTCCCATTTAAGATATTTTTTCCATAAAGTTAAAACTATTATTTAGATGAGTTTAGATAGGGATGATAGGGCTAAGATATAGTACGAAAATATTATAATTATTGTATATTTTTAAATTATATATTATAAGCCACAAGTCATTATGAATAAAAAATTTAATATTATAATCGTATTTATATCCATAATTATTAACTACGATTTTATTTATATATACACATTTAAAATTATCATATTTTATTTAAATTTCTATAAATTAAAATTTGAATATTTCGATCTAAAAATTTAACTAAATTATTAAAATACGGCATTTTAACATGATCAAGATGTAAAATTAAAACACTGTATAATAATTTCTGGATCCATTTATAGAAAATCATATATACTTCTATGACTATTTATTGGCATATATATATTTAATTAAATATAAAATAAATTACTATTATAATCGCACTACATCTGAAAGTCACACATTTTTTTAATTTTTCACTCCATTTCAAATTTAGAACACCATATCCGAAGGCTGAGATTTACCTACTTCACAGATGTTTTTCTTTCCTGGCCACTTAAAATGATGTGTTTATTGAATAATAAATATATATTTAATATCCATTTATTTATATAAAGAATGTATTTTATCTTTGGTTAAATAACAATTAACTATCTAAATTTTGAATGTTTTGCAACGACCTACCTTAATTTTAAAAAATTAAAGCGTGCTACTTCAACTTGGCGAAGGTGTAACGAGCTACCTTTGTCTAATTTCTGACGTACTTCCGACGAATTTCTATCAACAGTTGACGGTAATTTAGACGGAGGTAGCTCGTTACACTTTTGTCAAAATTGAGGTAACCCGTTTTTATTTTTTAAAGTTCAGATAGCTCGTTGCAAAACGTTCAAAGTTCTCGTAAATCTTTATTATTTACCCTTTTATCAATAGAAAAGTAATTAAAATATATATATAAATCAAATTGATGCTACTGGCAAGACGTGTTGATCAAGTGACGATCAATGGCAGGCAGGTCTTCTTTTAAGAAAGCAACTCAACACTATAACCTTTTTATCATCATTAATTAGGAGATTCCGTTTCTACCCCATCCCATCTGATCCATTAGATTCTCATACAACTTTCCCACACAGAACACTTGCATTAAAATCGTACGGTTCATACGTGACGTTCACTATACGTTCCTGCGCCGCGAAGCGTCTTATAACTACAAATCATAGACGGCCCGTCGAAATCGAATAAACCGCGTGCAGTGGCCTATGATAAAATCTAACTTGTCGACTGTATCTCTCGCTTATTCCATTCAACTTCTCCTACTTTTCGCTCAAGAAATCCTCCACCGGAGCCGCCATCACCGTCCATTACTCCGATCAATTATCTCAAACGCGCCGCCGTACGTCTGGTTGCCGATTAAAGACCAGGTACTGAGAAATCTTCGCGTTCTTTCTGCACAATTAGTTTAAAAGTTATTGCGTTGAATTTGGAGGTGATCGAATTTCGATTATTATTTGAGCGGCCTTTTATTATTTGAAAATTAAGATCGTAAATCCACTGTCGGCGATTAGCTGATCGATTTCCCTGTGTATGCTTTACCTGAGATCAGATTACGAAATTACTGATACAAAAAAATCCTTAGATTTCTCGGCGATTAGGGTTTACTGATTAGTTATGGGGAATTAAACTTGCGATTTGTACGAGAATCCACGACTTTTCACTTTTCAGTCGAGGAAGGTCTGTCGCCGGAGGTAACGGTCGTTTTTTCACGGCCTTAGACTGGATTGAAAGACTATCTTGCCCTTTAGCTACGTTTTACGATCTTCAGTTTTTTGGAAGTTGCCAAGGGTAGTTCCGACTTTTAATTTGCTAGCGTGGTTAAGTTTTTCAGTTTTCACGGGAATTGTACCTATGAATTATGATTGAGTAAATCATCTTAAGTTAAAAAAGTCAATGGACTTTTTAGTCCTTATTGACTACGGGATACTGTCAGAATTCATGAGGGCAATTTAGCCAACTCTTTTGTCTTAATAATTTAACTACTTTCTCTGAATACAAGTTTTTTAGATATATAAAAAATTATATTTTTATAAATAAGTATCTTATATGAAGAAAAACATAATTTAAGTATCCTGAATTTTTAAAGTGTTATTTGATCAGTTTTATGAAATGTGAAAAATTAAATTAAAATATATATATTAATAAAATAAAGTACCATACATATTTTCACATTTTTTTTCTAAAATTAACAATTTATAAAAACATAATTTACCTTTATCCCTATCCTTTTCGAACGTCCTTTATTAGATAACGAGGGTTGTGGGAGCCAGCCAAGGCCAATTAAGTGTTTCAACAAATTCGAGTCTTTATTTGGTTGGCTGCGAAAATCTCCTGATTTTTCGAGTAAAATAGGCTTTGGAGATCGAGAAAGCTCTCAATTTTATACGCAGAATCGAATCGACGAAGGGGGCGAGGTGAAAATTTCGTTTTTTATTTTGAATCGTCAGGAAATTCGAAGAGATGGGTTCGGAGCAGAACGACAGCACAAGTTTCCCCTTCTCGGAGCCCAAGCTATGCAACAACAACTGCGGCTTCTGGGGGAACCCCACCACCATGAACCTCTGCTCCAAGTGCTACAAGGACATCTGCCTCAAGGAGGAGCGAACCGCCGTGGCCAAGGCGGCCATGGAAAGCTCCTTCAACGTAGAATTATCAACTGTTACGGTGCCGGCGGCATCTGCAGCTCTGAAGACGGCTTTACCAGCAGAGGAGGTGTCCTCTGATGGACAGTCGGCGGTTGAGGATCCGGAGCCGAGGCCGAAGGTGGGCAACAGGTGCGGGACCTGCAACAAGAAGGTGGGTTTGATAGGGTTCAAGTGCAGGTGCGGTAGCAAGTTCTGTGGAGACCATCGATACCCAGAAAGCCATGACTGCTCGTTCGATTACAAGAGCACCGGAAGGGACGCGATTGCGAAGGCTAACCCTGTGGTAAAGGCAGACAAGGTGGCGAGGTTCTGACACAATCGATCATGGTTTGTTTCTCTGTCTCTGTGTTGAAACTTGGAAGCCTAGATTGAATATCGTGGTTTTAATCCACGATGATGATGATGTTGAGGAGCTAATAAGTCTTTTATCAATGAATGAATCAGTTGGGTGTTGTTATTTGGCATGACTTCAATCTCTAACAAAGTTTCAACCTTGGATCTGCAGATTGATGTTCTTGTGATCAAGACAGATTGTTCAACCATTTGGTTAGAACTTTGGTTGGTAGTTGATTGGACAAGGCTTATGGTAGCTATGGTGATTATTCTTAATTACCCGAAATGTATACTACCAAAAGAATTAAGCCTACTTAATTAGCTAACTACAAGCTTATCCGAAGCTGCTAATAGTTCTAATTAACCTGGGATGGCTAGTTTTGATCGGATTCAGTCTCCAATCTCCATGTTCTTAGCCTTGATTGCAGACATGATTGAACCTCGATTTGATGGAGCAGCCCAGAAGCAAACCAGGGACTAACCCAAATTAGGCCCTGGGCGACTTGGTTTGACTCGGATGGATGCTATACTAGGATCCATTTTGACCCCAAATTCTTGGTAGAGTTGTCGATGGTTATGGTATGGTAAGGGTATGACAAATAGCATAATCATATCATATTTTTAAAGCACGTACCATAACCATTATGAGTATAATTTTCAATACCATAAGCATTAAAATAACTATGGTTATTCACATGATTTTATCCGTATACCCATATTCATTCCACACATATAATATAATAATAGTTTGAAAATTTTATTTTAAAAAATATATAAATTTATATTATTAATAAGAAAAATATATAAAACTAACATTATGATTATTTATTACTTGTATATACAGTAACTTTGTTATTTGGTATATATTAGTTTATTAATAATTAAATAATTATTGAAGGATATTTAAAATTTAAATTGAAGCTTTTCTTTTTATTTATTGTTTCAAGTAGTGTTCTAAAGTAGGACCACACGACATATTTATATAGTTATACTACATCTAGAATAATTTATACTCGCACTAAAGTTAGGAATATAAGTGTTGGGGTATGAAGTTTATTAATTTAGAGGACTTAAATCTGGCACGTATAGTTAATTTTTTTACATTCTTTTTGGTCATCAACTAGAATTCATTTCATAAAATGAAACTCAATCCAGTTACATAGAATTATCCTAAATAACAAGTCGAAATAACACGGGTGGGGGCGCGGAACTCAATCCGAAAGACACCCCCCTAGCTTAGTCTATTTTGCTATCTAGTCTGTACATTGGTTTGCAAATCTTGGCATAGCCTCTCAGGATAGGGTTTAGGATTAATAAATATTAGGTAAACCAGCTCAACAATCACTTATATTAATATTATGTGACTAAATGGTCACTTATGTTTTTTTTTGTAGCTAAATGATCATGTAAGTTTAAATTTTTTGAATTTTTGGTTAAAAGTGTTATATGCAGTCACATATGTTTAACAAATATGATTAAATTATCACAAAAATGACATTTTACCATTTCATTTTATCGTGTGTCCTTCATGATTCTTCATGTCCGAAATCTGATTTCGAACTCATATTTGTACAAATATGTAATAATGGGTTCATTTAAAACCGAATTTTGCATTTCTGGGTTCGATTCAAACTGAGATTTGTCTGAATCTGAGTTCGAAATCAGATTTCGGATTTGAATCGAGGAATAAGAACTCATATCCGGATTTCAGGTATTTTAGTCTTTTTTTGCATAATATTTTTGGTAATTGTTCATTCACATTTTGAAACATAAATAACTCACATTTTGAAATATAAGTAACCATTCAACACAAGTTTCAACTGTTTAATCACATGTGTCAACATTAGTGACTATTAAGTTAATTTACCCATAAATATATTGAAGTTGAAAAGGAGGTTAAGACTTAGGAGCCATAGGGCTCATTAGACAAACTTCAAAGTATAAGGCCTTAATTTTCTATTGAGCCTAATGCCTATATTTAATTAGCTAGAGTTAAAGCCTTTTATTAATCATAATCAACTTTGTAAGATAAATCAAGGTTTAGTTGAAGCAATTAGTAAATCAATTTGGTTGAACTAATTGTTAAATCTACTTCGAATCTCACTCAAAACGACTCTTTAAAGACTGATTTAATATACCAAACATATTTAAAATATTACTAAATATTGTCTCAATTTTGAGACTTAAGCTTGATTACTCCCCATTATAGTTTCCATCGATCCCACGATCTGGAACTGATAATAATTGATGATAACATAGGTACTACCATA
Organism: Chamaenerion angustifolium; assembly: GCA_946814005.1. Classification (NCBI taxonomy): domain Eukaryota; kingdom Viridiplantae; phylum Streptophyta; class Magnoliopsida; order Myrtales; family Onagraceae; genus Chamaenerion; species Chamaenerion angustifolium. The sequence continues at coordinate 35,525,200 of OX328269.1, read as the reverse complement.
TTCATTCACCTACATACATAATATAAATGAAACCGCTGTCATGTTGTCTGATCCATCGCATGAAAAGAGAAAGCAATAAATGGAGTGGATCCAGTCAAAGTGGTGAACACACAAATCGAAGAAAGAAGAAAAACCGACTGCATGAATTCTTGGCATGGATTCCATGTATATCTTCACCGTTGCTTTGCTTAGCTGCTTCTGTGCGTGCCCCATTATCCACCACCCATCCCCCTCTAACACCTCTATCTACAGAGAGAGAGAGAGAGAGAGAGAGAGAGAGAGAGAGAGAGACAGGAAGGAAGGAGGAAGGTGTTTCTGAAGGTCCGTCCGGCGTGTAAGCTGCTGCAGTTAATATTCTGTTTTGCCTCGAGAAGGTGCTATTTCAGAGCAGTGCACGTGTATAGACCTCACTTAACGACACCCATCTTTACTACTCAGAAAAATGTAAAACCCTAGAACACCTCAGAGATGGAGAAAAGAAAGAGACGCACTGCTGCACAGGCGGACAAGAATTAATAGAATTTTTCACCAAAATATACCCACTTTAATAAGTAAATACCAAAATATCCTTTTGTAACATATACGAATCTATACTAACTCGCGACTAGGAGTCACGGGTAGAAACTTTAATGTTACCGTCAGTTTTGTTAGAGTAGTATGTAGATTAGTCTAGTGTTTTCAAGAGAAGTCTAAATTAATCTAGGTTAGTCTAGATGATTACTTGTTAGTTACTTAGCATGTCCTATATAAGGACTTCTACTCTTTGTATTCAATCAACTAATCAACTCAAAGTCATACAATGTTTTCATTAGTGAAATCTTTATGTTCATCTTTCTCTCCACACATCTCTATAATCCTTACATGGTATCAGAGCTAGTTCGATTAGGCATTTGATCTTCGAATTCAGTCTTCAATTCAGAGCAAGTTCATATTCAGTTGCAAATTCGGTCACAAATCTGAAGGAAATTTCAGACGAAACTCAATTTTCCGTCTGAAATTGAATCTTGAAGGTATTCAGCTCCTGCGCTCCTCTCTTCAATCCAGCTTCAGATTTTGTTCAAATCAAGACAATTACATCCTCAACAACTTCAGATCAGCAGCAATAATCGATTCCACAAAGAAGAAGATTCAATTTCAACATATTCAAACCGAAACTTTGCAGAAGAACTAGCGCGTCTTGGATCTGCAATTCTCTGTTTCGATCTGCAATTCTCTGTTTTGATCTGCAATTATCTGTTGCGATCTTCAATTCTTCTGCAGCGATCTCGATCTTCAATTATCTGTTGCTGCTACATCGATTCTGCAGCTCCAATTCAGTGGCGATTCTTGCAGCTCCAATTAAGTGTCGATTCTTCAATCGTGTGATCTTCAATTCCAGCACCTCATAGCAGTAATGATGTTCTAGCTCGCAGCAATCAGCTTCTTCCAGCAGTAGCGATCATCCAACGAGCAATCAACTTCTTCTAGCATAGCAGAAACGTGTGATCTGCTTCAATCATCTTCAACAATTAATCCCGCTATTCATCGAGACTTCATTCTGATTCAATCTTCATCCAGATTCTGCTAGTGTGATGCTGTAAGAACTCTGTTCTGCTGTCTACTACTGCGATGCTATGATCATTGTTGCACATAATGTGCTGGTTCTTTGCTGATTCATATGATGTTGTGTTTGCTCTGCAAGAATGCTGAGTTGCCTGGTTCTTTGATGGACGATTTTGCTGAGGATATACTGCATAATGTTGTTATTCTGCTGTGCAATTACTGGATTAGATGATCATTGTTGCACATAATCTGATGGTTCTTTGCTGATTCATATGATGCTGTGTTTGCTCTGCAAGAATGCTGAGTTGCCTGGTTCTTTGATGGATTCTTTGCTCGATTATTTGTTGGTTACAAAAGGATATTTTGTAATCAAAATATCCTTTTGTAACATATACGAATCTATACTAACTCGCGACTAGGAGTCACGAGTGGAAACTTTAATGTTACCGTCAGTTTTACCCACGACGGGGAGTCGCGGGTTAGTGACAATAATTATTACCCGCAAATGTGAGTCGCGGATGAGTATTTCTTTTCTTTCCGTTAGTTCCATCCGCGACTTCCATTCGCGGGTCGAACTGGCCATTAGTTCCACCTGCGAATGGGAGTAGCAGGTGAAACATGTTTAAGTTTTGAAAAAATTCCATCCTTATAATTATGTTTCGCATTTTAGGTTGTACTGCATTTCTCCATGTATACGTAGTCTGTAACAATTTTATAACAGTGTATTTCATCAACAAAAACGCTACTGCCATGAAGGTTACCCCTTAAGGGTGTTACCACGAAAAAACCTAATTTCTCAATCTCTCTCAACCTCTCCTGAATTTCTCTCAATTATGTTCTTCTCCTTCATCCGAATTCTGTGTTGTAGAATCGATCCTAACACAAATGAGTAGGTCTTTATTATATGGAAACTCGATTAGATCAGAATTTTTTTATATTTATATGTAAATATGCGTAAACATAAATATATAATTAATTATACATTCATTATCTTGTTTAATCGTACGTGTATAATATGTACGCGCTTAGTATATTATTTGTATTGGTTTGTTTTTATACCCTTTAACTAAAGTCATATTACAACACAAACTTATTTATATTACAATACAAACTTATTTAGTTTTAAACTCAATTATTATAAAATTAGTGAATTTTGTATCATGTTTATCGTATGACCCGACTTGATTATTTATGTATATATGATTTTTTATATTCAAAAAATTAATTGTGTGGATCGCTATCGCAAGTAATTTGTTTATCTATTAATTGTGTCCTATTTGGAAACATATTTAAAACTTATTCATTTACAAACGATACAGTTAATAACACGTTAATAACACGCGGTAAATATTAACATAAACACAGTTAAACTTCACATCCTAATTGCCAGATTGTCACCCCTAATTATAATTATAATTGGTAAAACTAAAAGGACAGAAAAAAAAAATTGAGAGTTTAATTAGCTGAGAGCCTGAGATATAGAGACAAAGATTCAGTCTTTATATAGGAAGGAATCACTGTCCTTAGTATATAGCTTGTAGGTAAGGCTTCCATTCATCTTACTTCCAAGACATCATGACTTTATCATACAATATTCATAAACCACAATCACCTGGAGAATACATTCTTAGAAAACAACACTAGTGTGGGAGAATATTTATGAGACTAATTGAATGAAGTGAATAGTCAAAATTATACATGTATAAGTAATATATATATATCTTATACATCAAGAAAAATAATTACAAACTTATATAAAAAAAAAGTGAAAAAAAATGAGTGATGGAATGAATTAGTCAACTGTTTATGCAATTATATACTGAATTTCACTAAATTTCACATTAGTTAGAATTGCTTAGAGACTTAACCCTAGTTGATTGAGAATAAGAACAAAACTCGGGACATCGATATATATATCGCACGAGGAATATGTTTCCACTAAGAGAGAGATGACTAATTACAGCTGAAAAATTGAGCGGTTAAATTATCACGGCTCAACATAAGTTAAATTGATGTTTTCAATCAAATTGAGCCGTTAAATTGTTCCGTGGATTATTTAAATCAAAAATCACCCTATTATCAAGAGATGTTTTCAATCAAATACAAGCATAACCTTCATCCAAATTAATGGAGAAACAAAGCACTTAGGTAGAATTAAGCAAAGGAAAAATAATTATTAGAACCTCAAATTTCTAACCAATTAAAAACAAAAACCCCAAAACTTCCTCACTAGTGGTAGTAACTACAGATTCAAGATCCATTGATATGATCGATCGAGTGACGGAAAAGCAAGTGGAAAGAGGAAAAGAGAAGGCGTATCTGCTGAAGATCGACGGAAAATGATCAGTAGGGTGGCCGTCCACCTTGCCAATAAGAATCCGACGGCAATTGTATCGTGTTGAGAAGGTTTGGCGGCAATCCATGGCCGTGGAATAAGGCTGCGTTTTGCTGCTCGCCGAGCAGGTTCTGATGTGGTGGCGGTGTTTGTTGAGCTGACTGACCAGATGCTCCTCCTCCCACACTCCCCGGAGATCCTAGGTTGTTATTGTTGCTGTTGGGCCCACCTTGTATCGGAAGTCCGGGATCTTCTTCCTCCAAAGGAAGCCTTTCATACGCTGCATTGCTGAACGAAGCTGCCATGATAACGACGGGACCAGAGGCTATGAGGGTCCCGACCACACTCCCTCCAACCACCTGACCCTGGCCGCCGGCCAAGTATATGGTAAGCCCCGAGGCTGCAGGTGGGGCTGGAGGGGGAAGAAACGAGCCGGCTAGGGACAATATTTCGAACCGTCCATGTAGAGTCACCACGGATCCTGGTGTGGCAGGTTGCCGGAGAGTCACGTTGGTCACTGTCCCGGTACCGCTCAAGATGCAAATACCTCTCTGGCGCCGCCGTGCAAACGTGGTTACGCTCTCCACCACGTCGCAGCCGTCCGCCACCTCCATCACGTGGGTCCGCAGCGAGTTGGCGCTGTCTCTAGTTATGATGATGGGCGGCTTCGGCTTGTTCTTTGACCCAGCAGGGCGGCCCCTCGGCCGACGCGTAATCTCCCCTCCTTCTCCGGTCGATCCGCCACCGGAGAGATCTCCGAGTTTGTTGTTGTCGTTTCCCTTACCACTGCCACCATCGCTGCTTTCGTCCCGCTCCCGTTTCTGTCCCGGAGTCGACATGCTCCGGTCATCCTCAGAGTTGTGCTGCTGATGGAGAAACTGCTGCTGCTGGTGGAGCTGAAAATCTCTGGTGTGGAACGGAGGAGGAAGAGAATGACCGTGCTCCATGGACGCAAGCTTCAAAAATCTTATATGGCCCCCAAGATCTGATTTTTCTGTGAATTTCTTCAAGGAAAAGGTAAACCCACTTAGGTTACAAGATCTGATTAAGCTTGCTGGAATTCAACTTGAATCTCTTTTCTTCCTCAACTTTACAGGTTTCTCTCAGCAAGACGAAGCAGGTGCAGCGTTATCGATATCTGAGAACCGACTCGAATTGTTCTCCATTCTTTGATACCCTAGAGAGTTAGCTGGAGAAGGCAACAAGGAAAAGGAAAGTCTCGTTAAGTTGTGATGGAGAAAGGTTATGTCTTTGGCGTCTATTAGGGTTAGATAGATCAAGATTACAGGGAGAGAGGGAGAAGAAGGGTAGAGTCTAGAGTGACGAGAGGGTTTCGTTCTCTCGTTGAGTTGCTAAGAGCTTAAGAATGGTGGTTGGGGTGGGCCCCCATCTGTCTCTCCTCTCTGGTTTCCAGTTTCCTCCTGCTGTCCATTGTTATAATGTCTTAATTCCTCGACTAATTTTCATGTAAGCTGAATTGTACTGACTCATAATATCGTAAAAATACGTGTTTTTTTTACTGAAAACTGACGGAATGTGTTAGTGTAATTAAATTGGACACTTACACAGATCTTATAAGTAAACATTTCTATAGTATTTTTTTCGTATGTGTCTTTTTCTAATGTGACATAATTACGAACACTACGTTATAAACCCTAAAAAAAATCCAAACTTTGAAGGTTGTTTTTATGCATAAAGGATATATTGAAGATTCAAAAGTGTAAATAGAACAATTACAATGAAGTTCACGAGATAAGTTAATATTTAAAACTATAAAAGGAATTCGGGATACATTTTTCTTCACAAAAATCCTCATTTTGATATGTATGTAAACCGTTATTACCATGAATATGTACCTATGTTAGCTAGGGTAAGAGGAATAGTTTTGTCTTCTTAAAGACATACCATATAGAACTACTGTCTATAGTTCAATTATACTTAAATACCAATAAACTACTTGAACTTTGGACGTTTTGCAACAAGTTACCCGAATTTTAAAAAATTAAAATGAGCTACCTCAATTTTGAGGAAGGTGCAACGAGCTACCTCCGTCCAATTTCTGACAAATTTCCGACTAATTTTTGTGACGAAGTTCTGACTAATTTTGTGAACAGTATACGGTAATTTGGACAGAGCTAGCTCGTTGCACATTTGTCCAAAGTTGAAGTAGCCCGTTTTAAGTTTTAAAATTCGGATAACTCATTACAAAACGTCTAAAGTTCATGTAGCTCATTAGTATTTAACTGTTCAATTATTTAACATGATTTTCCGCATAATTTTAATTTCGTATAGATATAGTTAATAAGTCCATTTTTTTTGTCCACGTAGTTTGCATTGGATTGACACGTGTCACGACCCCCTCAAGTTAAGGGTCTTTTTCATAGTCATCGATATAGAATTCGCTTTGCGCGGTTCCATCTTTCCATTCCCCCATTTCCTTTTTGGCTTTTTCAAATTCGATCCCTTTTTTTTTTTTGGCCAAGTAAATTTGATCCCTTCAATGTACGCCCTTTATGACCAAAAAAAAAAATTGTACGCACTGCCCTGCCCTGGAGTCATCACTGACCGCCGATATATTATAAACTAAACCTACTACAATATATATATATAATATGATTTTGCTTATACTTGTCTAGAATGAAAAAAACTAATAATATGACAATTAAGACACTCTTTTAATTTATATTTTAATTTTATGAGTATCCTGTCCAATTTCTTGACTTTGTTTATATATATATAATGGAACAATGCAGTGACTTTTATTATTATTATTATAGAGTTTTGTTTTTTTACCAAGAAAATTCTCGTATAATATATATATATAGTTATAAAATGATCCATAAGGAAACTGTCATGGAATAGGATATCAAGATCCGCAAATCAATGTGCGAATTAGTAGCTAAACATGCTAGTGCGGGGCTGGGTCGGGATGACTGGTTTTTTCAACCACCACCCCCGCTTTTGGATATTTTACGTTGTGATATTGTAACGAGGTGGAGTTCTCTTCAACCCTAATTTTCTGAGTAATATATGGGAATTTTCTTGGTAAAAAAAAGACTATAATAATAATAATAAAAGTCACTGCATTGTTCCATCATACATATAAACAAAGTCAATAAATTGGACAGGATACTCATAAAATTAAAATATAAATTAAAAGAGTGTCTTAATTGTCATATTATAAATAGTTTTTTTCATTCTAGACAAGTATAAGCAAAATCATATTATATATATATATTGTAGTAGGTTTAGTTTATAATATATCGGCGGTCAGTGATGACTCCAGGGCAGGGCAGGGCAGGGCGTACATTGAAGGGATCGAATTTGAAAAAGCGAAAAAGGAAATGGGGGAATTTTTTTTGGCCTCAAGAACTTTGTATACTAGTATATTACCCTCAAGAAATGGGGGAATGGAAAGATGGAACCGCGCAAAGCGAATTCTATACCGGCTGGTTTTCTTTATTGATCATATATATATATAGTTATTAAATGTTAATGTTTTAAATTTTAATGAAATCATATTAATAATTTTATCATCTAATTTATATTTTAATAAATTTTAGGGTTTAGTGGATGTGTGAAAGAAGAGGCGTGGGAAGCGCTGACACCCACATTCACAACACAATAAGGAGACGAAGAAAAGCAGCAGCAGAGAGGAGAGTTGCAGAGATGGCGCAGAGAGAGCTTCCTCTGCGGGGGACGGACTTCGCTGAATTTTGAGGAGAAGAAGAAGAAGAAGACGCACGCATCTCTCTCTCTGAATATATATATATATATATATTGGATCTCCTCTTCTTCCTCCTTCCCTTCCACCTTCCCCATTTCATTTATCTAAAGATGCTCTTTGTCGGCTTTTCATGGCCCCCATTTCTCCTTCATTTTGAAGCTCGAGATTTACCCCTCACTTTTAAAGAACACTCCTCGTCGTATATTCAAAAATTAAATAACTATTTATAAGCTTAATTATTTTGAAAAAAAAAATGGAACTTCAAACGTTTCTAACAAAAAAAAAAAAAGGGTTTATAGCTTTCAGATAATTCTCAATATTTATATAGGGTTTTATGTGATGCATATACTCGTATGTTTAGTTAATAATGTATGTTATTTTGCGTATTAATATAGTTTATCGTGTTAAAATGATTAAATACATAAACGTCATAAGTTTATCGTATCATATTCATAAACACAACACATAATATTTTTTTGATTACTTATAGCGTGTTGTGTTTTGTTAGTAAGTTGTTGTATGTTCACGTACGAATTTTGTAAAAAATAATTTACTCATAGTAAGAAATATAAATTCAAACATCAAATTAGACTGATTATTAAGATGAAATTAACAAGCTTAAAAATTAAAGAATTAATTAGCTTGTTCATAAAGTACTCAAAATTAAATTTATCAATACAAAACTTTATCATGTTATCGTTATACTTATACAAACACGACAAGAACATGATTTTGAATTATCATATTCGTATTAATCATTCAGACATAAATTTTCATAACACATGTTTTTACATATTCATATAGTATATATTATAATTTGTCAGTTCTATGTGTGTGATTTTTTTACCAGAAGTCAGTTCTATGTGTAGCTATTCTATATATGTTTTTGGCCAAAAAAAAGTCTATATATGTTAGCTTGAACAGTGTTCATAACATGCATGGTTCATGCTGGCATCGTGGAATACAGTTAGTTTATTGTAGAAACTAAAATAAATTATATATATCATTTTCATCCATTTCATTCTCAATAAATTCAGAATCTATATATATACCGGAAATAGCGTTAAATTAAAAATCATATTTTTTAAATAAAAAAAAACTTACTATATAATCATAATATACCGGAAAAAGGAGTAAAAAATATTCAAATTAAGAAAGTGGATAATCAATGTTATGCTCATAAGAAGAAGATATATCTTTAATAAATAGTAGGTAAGCCATTGAATTTATGGATTAAACCCTTAAAATTAGGGTTTTGTATGAACTTAATCAACGAGCTAATTAAGATTAAGAATCGGACAAATGACATATATAATATAACGACTTCTTGAAATTGAGGTAATTAAATTAAATAATTAACTACGAATTTAATAATAAAATTACATTTCATTTTGTGTATTGCTTTGACAATATGATCAATGGCATATACATATATTATACAATAAAACAAGGCAATAATTTCTCCGAATAAACAAATATATTATTACAGCTATTTCACACTGTTCGAAGATCTAAAGTCCTTTTCAAAATTTTATTTTATAATTAAAAATTACAAAACATCATTATCTCCCTTAGTAAAGTATAATTATCTTGAAACAAGTCCAAATGGGGGGCCTAATTATTTAATTACAACTTGTTTTTAGTCGTTTACGGGAGAAAAGGATGGAAAGGAACACGAGACAACAAAAGAAGACTCCATGTGAATGGCACCTAATTTTTATTTTTTAAATATTCTATAAATAAAATGTTCTTTTCAAAATAATATTTTTTTAAAAATTTATATCGACAATAATTATTATTTTTTTGGCCAATTTATCGACAATAATTAGAAATGTCGATATGGTTGAGTGATTATTAAGGAGAATCAAATCATGTTCTCTTGGTTATTGGTTTTCTCTTCCTTTAATTTCTTTGAGTTTTCACATGTGAAATTCTTAATTGTGCTGCCTCGTTGACTGTAATCCCTTAATTAGACGTTAAGCAAAGCGACAGATTTCATTACATTAACCAATAATTAAAAATAATAATTCAATTCACATGAATTAAATTAAATAAACAAATATTTTTTTTTCTTAGGCGTGTATCAAAATGTGTATTAAATATGGAAATCATCAATATGTCCGATTTTAAGATAATTGAGTTTAATGACAATACAAAAACATGAATAGAATTATTATTTTTATACAAGAATTGTTTTTGCAATTAATTCATATTTTTTATAGGGTTGATTACCTATTTGCTAGTTAAAATTTAACTATGAGGTATGAAAAAATTATTAGTTTATTTTTAAAAATAATTTTTTAGCTAACTTTATATAAAATTATAACTTCTTAGTTCTGTCTAATTTGTTGTTAAATATGGACGAAGTAATGCAAAGTCCCATCACTTGTCAGTTACAAAATTATATTAAAAAAATTCAGTTAACAAATTATCTATATCAGTAAAATTCAGCACAAAAAATGGAGTAAAACAATGCTCAAAATATAAGCTTTAGCAAATTGTCCAAACGCCTAAAATAGAAAAATTGAGCTAAAAATCGAGTCTTAATGTTTTTATATGATTGTAAAAAATTCACAAACATGTATAAATATAATTGTTTTTGTCTTCTTAAACATAAATATCTTTGATTTCAAATGAATTTAATGATCAATTTAAATGCTCATTAGTGCTCTAATAAGTTGTATAATGTCTCATTAATTATACAAACCAATTCCTAACCAATAGCCATAAGCATAATTTAATAGAAATAAGTAATTTTAGTGAGAGTGACGAAGGCAGTAGAATTTTCATCTCTCTCTCCAGATAATAATAAAAAAAACATAATTTTTTTAAAAATGAAACTTTGTCGCAATAAATATTATATTTTTGTACCTTTTCTCTAAATAATGTAAGAGCCACTTAATATTCTATCAATAAATTATTCAAATTGTTTATCCTGTTTATATCTGCAACTGAACTCGGACGCAACCTGGGATGCGTTGTCGAAGCAGGGTGGCCTGAGCGTCATTGCCAGAGACTCGTCTGGATAGGTTTGTGGTGGCTGGACTGGTCGGGCTGTTGGTCGATTGAGGAGCTCGAGGCGTTGGCAATTCTTGCAGCGGTCCAGCTCGCGATGAGGAATCAGTGGACGAAGGCAATCTTCGAATCCGATGCAGAAACGGTGATCAATACTATCCGGAGACAGGATTTTTCCTTGAGGATTGATACGATTACGTCTAACATACTAGACTTGGCAAATGCCATGAATAGTGTGGAGTGAGTCGCTATTAAGAGGTCCGCCAATAATTGTGCGGATTGATTAGCGAAACACGCAATTTTGGGGTTGAGTTATATGGATTGGGTGGCAACACCACCAACCCGACTTTTACAATTTATTTTAGCGGACAATACTTGTAATGAGAACGATGTTCGGTTTTGAATGAAATTTGATGTTGGCCAAAAATAAAAAAACTCTTCAATACACAATTTTTATTTATTTATATAATTATACATTACTATTTGATAATGATATCCATCAATTTTTTGTTGGGCTATATATGCATCTTAAGACAGAAACTCTATATATAATATTAATTATATTTTATGTGTATATTATGAACCCTAACTTTTTTTTTTTTTTGCCCAAGTAATTGCACTATATTAAAGATAAAGGTTCCGGCAAAATTTGCAAATACAAAAGAACATCTCGTGACAACAAAATTGAAAGCGGCGATGGTGGGTTCGAGACCCAGTCAGAGCGACTCATCCCCGCAAGAGAATCCTTAGCGATCCAATCCGCACATTGGTTCGCCATCCTAGGTATGTGCTTCCACGTGACACTCCCAAACGAGCGTGCCAAAACATGACAATTTGAGCAAATCGTCTCAAGTCTCCAAAATTTGTCGGTACCTAGAAGGTGGTTTATCACAGTGGCACTGTCCGATTCAAACTCCACCTCGACCCACCCCATAGACACCGCAAGCTTGACCCCCTCGAGGATCGCCAACGCCTCAAGGTAGTCAATATTGTCCGCCACCACCCGTTTATGCGTCCCTCCTACCATCTCCCCATCATGGTTCCTCGCAATGACCCCTATACCACCCGACCCCGACCGTCGATCCCACGCCGCATCGCAATTAATCTTAACCGCATCGAAACTTGGGCCCGTCCACCGGTTTAGAATCGAGTTTCTGAGAAACGGTTGAGAGGGCGAACCGGTTCTTACCTGCGCAATTCCGGTCGAGGCACTCCGCGAAGCATGAAGCTGGTCACGTACCTGCATGGCCACCTTGGCAGCGATAACAGGAACGCTCGGAGGTCTCCCTTGGTACAGCATATCACACTTGGCTTTCCATATCAGCCAGCACGCAGTGATCGCAACCTCCCATCCCGTCGGCCCTAGCGCGGTCAGCCTCCTCCCTTCGTTACTCCTCCTCGCAAGCCAGAGGTCCAGAGACAGGTCCCAATATGCAGCATACCCCCCAAACAGCGAAGTCCATAGAGAAAGGACCCACGGGCACAGGAGGAATAAGTGTTCTCTGGTCTCGACGCCACTGCACATCGGGCATGCCAAGCTGATGTTCATCCCCCTCCTCGCAAGGCTGTGACGAACAGGCAAGGCGTCCGCTGCAAGTTTCCAGGCGAAGACCTTCACCTTTGGATGGACCCTAGCTTTCCAAATAGCGTTCCAAAGAGAGGTGGAACTTTGATGCCCCTGCACAGCAAGGCTAGCTCCATCGGCTTCACGCAGGAAATGGTAAGCAGTCTTTGCGGTAAGCTGGCCCCTCCTGTCAAACGGCCACTGAAGCTCGTCCTTTTGCTGGCCAAGAGGGATGGGGATCATCGAGATGAGCTCCGCTTCCACGACTGACAGAGCCTCCCTGATCATCTCCTGGTTCCACCTCCGGTTGGGCAGCTCGATCCAGTCCGAGACGGTCGTCTGAGCTTGCTGGCGCGTAATGGGATGCTGGCCCAGCCTCCTATTCAGAACGTTTGGCACCCAGGCGTCCACGAAAGGCCTGATGACGCTGCCATCCCCTAAAGACCAGACACAGCCCCGAGCGAAGACGTCTCTACCCTCCAAAAGGCTCGACCACGCCCACGAGGCCCGACTCCCCTTAACCGCTGCAAGGAAAGACGAATTTGGGAAGTAGATACCTTTCATAACTTGTGCCCAAAGTGCCCGAGGTTCGTTGACAAGCCGAGCCGCCATCTTGCCAAGCAAAGCAATATTGAAAGACTCCAATTCCCGGAAACCTAAGCCTCCTTCGTGTTTAGCCCTAGTCATTGTATCCCACCTTTTCCAATGAACACCCCGATCTCCATTCGAGTGGCCCCACCAAAACCGAGCAATAAGCGCATTAATCTTGTTGCACCAAGACTTTGGAAGCTTAAAAACACTCATCGTATACGTAGGGATAGACGTAATGACCGCCTTTATGAGCACTTCCTTTCCCGCGTTGTTTAGGAGCTTGGAGCTCCACCCCCGAATCTTGTTTGCTATCTTGGAGTGCAGAAAATTCAGTGCCTCCACCTTTGACCTTCCCCAAATGGAGGGAAGGCCGAGATACTTCCCCAAATCCGAACTTGTTTGCATCCCAAAAACCCTAGCCACCTCTTCACTATGTGCGTCCCCCCGACCTTGACCTCCATAGAAAGTCGATTTCGAGAAGTTAACCTTTTGGCCCGACGCCTCGCAATATTCATCCAAAGTGTGTTTAAGAGCTGTTGCATTTTCAATCGACCCTTGAATGAAGAAGAGAGAGTCGTCCGCAAACAAAAGGTGATGGATTTGTGGGCACGTCCTCCTCGGTTTCACCCCCACAATTTCGTTGTCTCGCACCCTTTGATCAACCCTTCTCGAGAGCACGTCCGCCACCAAGATGAAAAGATAAGGGGACAAAGGGTCCCCTTGTCTAAGCCCCCTAGTCGGGATGATTGTGTCCGACCTCTTACCATTCACAATCACCCTATAGGAAACCGTTGCAATGCAGCTCCTTATCCATCCAATCCATCTCGAACTGAAACCTCTCCTGTCCAAAGAGGCTAGAAGGAAATCCCATTCGATTCTATCATACGCTTTCTGCATGTCGAGCTTGATGGCGTATTCCTGACTTTGACGCCCGGATCTTTGTTTTGCCTTCAAGTGATGGATCATCTCATGTGCTACTAATATGTTGTCCTGTATTTGTCTACCTGCGACAAATGCACTCTGAAACGGGGTGATAAGTTCCGGTAAACAGGTTTTTAATCTGTTTGCCAGAACCTTTGAAATAACCTTGTACCCAAAATTGCACAAACTGATAGGTCGAAAATCTGAGGCGGCCTCGGGGTTATGACATTTAGGAATAAGAGCGATTTCTGTTTGATTAAGGAAAGATGGGATTATACCTGTCGAGAGGAAGGCTTTGACCATAGTGAAAATGTCTGGGCCTACGACGTCCCAGTTCCTTTGATAGAAAGTCCCCGAGAAGCCGTCCGGACCTGGTGCCTTTGCCCCCCCCAACTGAAAAACCGCCACCTTAACCTCATGAAAAGAGACTTCACCCGTGAGATGTTCATTTATCTGATCCGACACATCCCTATGAAGGCACCGAAGCAAGTTACCCCCCACGGCGTCGCTGCTCCCTCCCCCCCTCTCGGTTTTAAACAACTCCGAGAAGAAGCCGTGAATCTCCTTTGTAATAGAGCCCTCATCCTCAAGCCAAAAAACCCCCGAGTCGCGAAGTCTCGGGATTTTATTCCTTCGTCTCCGGTCTAAAGTCGTTTGATGAAAGAATTTTGAGTTACGGTCCCCATGATTTAGCCACTTTATCCTCGATCGTTGTCTCCAATAGATTTCCTCGTTTAGCCAAAGCGCGTTGAGTTTTGATTTCAACACCCTTTCCTCGACTAACAGGTCATGGTTCGGCATTGCCATCCCAATCTCCATTAGTCGTCTCTTTACCTTGCCAATTTCCTTGATGTTGTTTCCAAAGTGTTGCCTACTCCATGAAGATAAATCTGTTCGGCATTGTTGTAGTTTTGGGCGAAGGTTGTCCGGATGCACCAATCGGCCACCTCTAGTCCAAGCCCTTTTGATGACATCAAAACACTCCGGTTTCTCAAGCCACATCTCCTCGAATCTGAACCTCTTCCTACCCTTTTGGTCCTCGAGCTTTAGTACAAGGTGTATGGGCGCATGGTCTGAGGCAATAGCAATCCCGTGAACACATTGAGCTTGTGGGTACCGCGTACGCCATGCTACGTTTGCCAATACCCGGTCAAGCCTCTCCATTATGCGGTCCGGATCCCCACGGTTGTTCGTCCACGTTTGCATTTGACCCTTGAAACCGATATCACCCAATCCCATATCATCTTGTAAACTCACAAAACCGTCGATCTTGCGTTGTTCTTTTTTCCTTCCTCCTATCTTCTCCCAATGGTCACTAATATCATTAAAATCTCCCATGCATATCCACGGATCCCTTCTATATTGACCGATCCCTTTGAGCCTATCCCAATTGTGTTTCCTATTTGTGAAAATTGGATCCCCATAGACCCACGTTGCAAAGAAACTATCTCCGGATGAAAACTCCTCCACCTTTGTATCAATGATGTTCTTGCTAATATGTGTACACGAAAGGGATACCTCATCGGACCACCATAAAGCTAGTCCACCACTTATGCCAATCGGGTTCACATACAAAAAATTTGTCATTCCCACCTGTCTTCTCACACGATCACAAAAAGCCTCCGGTTGTTTTGTTTCCATAAGAAAAATAATGCTTGGCTGGAGTCTTCTTGCTTGGTCTTTTAGTTGGCGAACTGTTCGGGGAGACCCCAACCCCTGACAGTTCCAACTAAGGATGATCATCTAGGCCGTGTGGCTGTTTGGGGACAGCCACCACAACCCGTTTTTTGACTTGTGATTGATTCCTTCTTCGCATTTTGTCTCCTAGAGCCTCCAGTGTAACGATCTGTCTGTTTTGGAACCCTCCCCAAAGGAGCGTTGGGAGAGATCCGAGATTGTTTTTTCCTCTCCTTTCTTGCTTCAGTATTGACCACCATTTTGGCCGAGGCGTGCGTGATTTGACCTGCCTGCTCATCAGAGGCATGCAGCTTCCTCTTCTTTGTAGTGGACCGGAGCTCGTCCCCAGGAGGAAACATGTCCTCCCGATCCCTAGAGTCCTCCTTTTGCGTGGGAGGTGTTACGTGTTTGTCCATCAGTCCCACTTGGAAAGTCGGGAGGGGAATGCATGGCTCTTGTATCACAGGTTCGACAACAACCGAAGCTACACATCCAACAGCAGCGTCGAGACTTGGCACCTCAGCAGAGCCGTCGGTATCTCCCAGCCTGTTAGCAGCTTGGATAGGAGAGGTGACATCTAGGGGTTCCATGTTAAGATCGAAACCCCTAGCTGCCCCCAGTCCCATACCAAGAGAAAGGGAAGTGTCCACAGGCTGAGACTCAAGAACAGACGGCAACTCCAACTCCACCGCTTCAGAACCCAGAGTAGTGAGATCGACCTCAACACCCCTGTCACAGGCTTCCATGGGCGTTTTTCCTTTGTCCTCTGATTTCCTCAAAGGTGGCTTTGAGGGCACGCAGGGTTTAGGGGCAGCATTGATAGGGTTGGCCCTGTCCCGCATCCAGTCACTCCATGATTTCTTTGATAGGTCTCTAGGAGGCTGAGGGACTCCGCTGGAACCTCCCCTAGCCTGAAACCCCCATTTGGCTTCCTCGGTCTAGCTACGGTGATCCACGGGCCATATTTTGGAGATGTGCTGCACACCTCCGATGGTGCAACCTCTCCAGTGCACGCCTGAGATGCATGCCCCAATCTCCCACAGGCGTAGCATATCCCAGACAGCCTCTCGTAACGCAGCTCTGCCCATTTCTCCTCCCCCCTAGCATTTGTCCACCAAAAACCTGCTTTAAGAGGCTTTCCCACCTGAATCAGCAACTTCAACCTCATATACCCACGGTTCTGCATATCACGTTCATCCTCCATCTCCACACAAGAGCCTAACATGCTAGCAATTTGGGCAGCATTTTCCGAATTAAGCATTTCTAAACTAAGGCCATGTGCTTGAACCCATATTTGGATCCTTGATACATCTAGCTCAGTCACACTTTGGGATACCTCGGCTTTTTGAAGGTTGAGACAATTCCCATGGACTCCCCACGGCGAGAGATCCATCACCCAATCCCGGTCCTTTTCACTGGAGAAGTCGAACGCCATAACCCCACGTTCCATATCCTTCATCTGCACATTTCCCAGGGACGCCCAGGCTGCCTTAAGCACGCTGTAGACAGCATTGTTCTTTACGGTTTTGTTTGAAATCATCCTCCCAAGCAGTCGGAATCCGAGATGTCGAGGGGGGCGCGACACCAAGTTCAGGACAGCAGTCGGCGAGGACCCGCTATCTTCAGGAGCTGGTTGAGCAGCCATGCCTATCGTGGACCAGACACCTTCACCACCGTCGGACCAGCCTGCACGACAGAAAAGAAAAGGAAGGGGCCAAAAGAAAACAGAGAAATCGCAGAAAGTTGTGAAGCTTTTAGAGAAAAATTAGGGTTTCCGCAGGCAAACAGCTTTCTACACCGAAGCCATGCAGAGACACGTTGAGGAATGATTACGCCTTGATTGTTGACCCAGAGCACAATTTGTCTTCAATACCGTCGTAATCAATGCCAACAGCTACAGAACAACTGCAAACATTCCGATTGGATTGTTCAAAGTGACAAGTCCCACGGCTGGGAAAGGGGGAATCCCACACATGGAGACATCCATGGAGAGAGAAGCGCGTGGGCGCGTGGTTCAAAAGTTTACCATTATGAACCCTAACTTGGCTAACTATATATATAAAAGGTAATTAATAATACATAGAAGAATCATTAATTTATTTGGTAGATTATCTACTATATATATTTTTCTGGTGTCTCCCTGGCTTTCTGAAAAAAGAAGAAGAAATATTATTAACTAAAATATAAATATAAAAAATACAATTATAAATTAAAGAGAGTGCCAAAATCTAAGGTGTTGTATATATAGTTATATACATATAGTGTATGTTTTCTGTCCTCTTTTAAGTACAAAATCAATGATTGACAGGGAAATTGACTTTGCTTAGTTAAATATTTTTCATATTAAAATGATAGTTTTTACATCAAATTAAATTAACACTGGATATTGCGAAGATTTCATTACTTACAAATTACTTTTAAATATATATATATATATATCATCTATTCTTTCTGAATATGTACGGTCTTTGAAGAACTCCCCCGAAGACCATGGAGCTTCCTTCTTCTTTAATTAGAAGTGACGTAATTAATTTTTATAAAGTGTGCAAATATAATATATATATATATATATTATTTAATAAATCAAACATTTATAATCTTGCCATTAAGCTTACGAATATAACATTTTTATTTTCATAATATTATTATTTAAAAAAATATAATTAATACTTAAAAATAATAATGGAAAGCGTATATCAATACAAAAGATATGAATATGATTGAAAAAATATAAGAAAATTTATGGAATATGTACATACATAATATGAATATAAATACTTAATTATAGTTTGATTGTTGATATAGTTATACATATATATAGTTTTCCCTCTTGAAAAGGAACTACTTTTTAACATGTGTTGGGCCTAAAATGAATGAATAATTTATGGGCCTATATGTGCAGTGGCCCAATTTCTGACTCCACAAGGTAAAACGTACTATGGATGCGTTAATATTTGTAATATATATATATATATATATGTATATAACGTAAAATACGATATTGCACTTAGTATTTAGTAAGATTTCGATTGATCTCCAATGGGACTCAAGTCTAACATTTAAAAAAAATAGTTAAATTGTGATATTTATATAAATTTTAAAATTTATTCTGATAAATTTAGATACAAAAATTTACAGTTTAAAATTTAGAAAAAAACTTAAAATCTGACTAAACATATTATATTTTACCCAATATACTAAATGATGTGTCGCAACATGGTAGTTTTAGTATAAATACTTATATTCCGTATGCTTAATGCGAGATTTCAACTTTAAACATCATTATTAGGATTAAAAAATTAATACCGTTGATAGAAATATATATATATAATTTTTATTAAACTGATAAAATGAATATTTTTTACAAACTTTTCAACATACATTTTATTTTGGCCAATTTTCAAGATACATTAACAGCTATAATATCTGCACCAATAATTTAGTGTTTTTTTACGCAATGAATTGGAAAGGTAAGTGCCGAATAATTGGTTGGACAAAGTGAGTAGGTACACCTTTGATTTCACTAATTCAAAATCCACCTTTCTCTTCATTTTCAACACAAGACACCGTGGAGGATCCACAATATTATTATATATATAACAAGATTACACATTCACATGCTATACGTAAAATAATACAATTATTAATTTTTTACAAAAATTACTTTATATATATATATATATATATATCACACAAGTTGCATGACATGATAAGAAATGATATATTATAATATCACACGAAAATCACATATGCAATAATTTAATTTTACAATCAAAATCTATAAATAATTTAAAATCGGGCATATATAGGAATATATGCAAATATTAAATACATTCATTTAATCGTATTTGTGCAGATTATGAATATTTACACACATTTATTAATCTTATTCAAATATATAAAAGTTGTTAAAAATTAATATATATTAATATCAAATATATATATCATTATAAATCGTTTAATCATAAATGATTTGCCTTAATATGTTCCAATTTCCGAAATCCGAATTTTGCTATTAAAATTGTCTCCAATTTTCTTTGTATCTATCTGACTGGATCTTGAGCATCTGTTTCTTTTTCATCGCATTGCAAAAACCTTCCATAATGGGCAATTTTCGTAGTAAGGAATGCTTTGATAATTGAGATGGGGACCAAATTAAGCACAATAAAAAGTAGTGGGGTAAGGAACATCTTTTTCATTCTAAAGTAGAGAAGGGTCACTCATAATGCACTGTTTAACATTATTGAAATATGAGTCACTTTATAATTACAAGACATCAAATAATTAAGAAATAATTAAGGGTTAAATACCAACTAGCTACCTGAACTTTGGACGTTTTGCAATGAGCTACCCGAACTTTGAAAATTCAAAACGAATAACCTCAACTTTGAAAAATGTGCAAATAGATACTTCCGTTCAATTTCTGACGAATTTTCAACGATTTTCTGACGACAGTTGACGAAAAATTGGATGGAGGTAGCTATTTGCACTTTCTTCAAAGTTGAGATAGCCCGTTTTGAATTTTCAAAGTTCGGGTAGCTCGTTGCAAAACGTCCAAAATTTAGGAAACTACTTAATATTTAACCCAATAATTAAAGGATAGTATAACATACATTTAATAAGAGGCGACTATAGAACCTCTGTTGGAAGTTCTCCCATGTGTTCGAAGTTTTCACTAAGACAATCTCTCCACAATAGTTTCTTCACGTTTTTTGCGGGCTCGAGTTACTCTATGAAGACATCGATTGAAAATTGAGAGGACAATGGAGAAACTGCAGAATAGAGAGTGACAAAAGTATAAACCTCAATTCTTACTGAATTAATGGGGAAAGAATGAAGAAAAAGGAGAGAGGAGTGTCATGAATTTAGATAGAGAAGCCGAATGGTATTTTAGTCATCACAACATTTTTTTTTTATTTTGGTCAAAACTGCACACGTGACTAGCGCATGTGACGTTTTCCATACAAAATGTATGTCAAATAAATTAGATACTTAATGACTTATGAGGTACTCAAAAATAACAAATTTTTTGGAGGTACCAATTCTTCAAAACGTGACCTCTCGGGTACCTAAATAACTTTTCTTCCAAAAATATAATTATCATCTTGTAAAATTTGTAACGTTGCATACATGTGTAACTGGTTAATACATATGTCTTTTAGTTATAAATGTGATTAAGGTCATATGCTTGACTCTTTGTGCATATAGTTTTTTATAAGATTTTGATAAGACATTTAAATGACTAAAATAGTCATGATAAATATAAACTAATTAGATTGTTAAGGGGTATTTACGCAATTTTACAGACGACGGTTACAAAAATCAGTTCTGCCTTAATAATAAAGATTACAATATTTATAATAAAATGATTTACTTGTTTTTCTCCCAAATTCGGGTATTCATTTTATAAAGAATTCACATTATGAGTCCGTTTATTTATTGATTGATTTGTTTATTATTATTTCCTCCATCTCCCTACTTTCCTATTTCTTTATTTTCAAAAAATCTCTCAACTTATAAAGTTTAAAATAAGACAACAAATATTCTCATTCTCATTCTTATTTTTATTAAGATAAATATTCTTGGTGCAACAAGATATTTGTCTATATCATTATTTGTACCACTTTTATTATTCATGACATCAAAATATTTCACAATGTTATTATCTGAACTCAATTTTATTCAATTCTGACACAATATATTCTGTTAAAAAATCAAATTTATCCTTGTCAATGAAAAGAAAAGATGATTAAAATGAAAGTAAATGTGATAAAAATGAAAATGAGGGCAAATTCTTTAAATATTAAAAGAGAAATGTAACATTTACCAGCGAAACTGAACAACTGAATAGAATGGTAACGATGAGTTTATTTAACTACACTTAAGAATATGTAAGTGTATCAAACCATATGAGAAAATATATTAATAATATATGACAAATATATGAAACACAACTATGCTATTTACCCGTTTTATTATACGAATAAGTATTGAGTGTGAGTTGTACATTAACATTGGATCGATGAAAGATTAATATTTAATATCATAGGAAACAAAATATTCTTCTAGATAAAGAATTTATGATAAATTTTGGATATATATTTGAGCCAAGAATGTTGTGATGTATAGGAAGTAGTATTCCATTAGAATTTAGGCAGATATGCTTGGCTGGTTAAGGAAGTGGAGAGGAAAGCTAAAGTTATTGAATAAATAGATTATATTCCATTTTTATTGGTCCAAAGGATGATTGATGAGTGAAATTTTTTTTTTTATACCAAATACTCATTTCATTTGATGAAATAAAACGGCGTGACACTTAAACTGTGTCACGGATGTTCAATGTTACAATCATTAGCTAATAAACATATAAAAGGAAGTGGGGTATAGAAATTCAATCATTTAGACGCACTCTCAATTGATGATAACATATATTTTTTTGCCAAGAATGTTGTGTTTGTTGGAAATCTCTCGAATGGATGGTGGTTGAACTATTGAATTGTATGCTTGGATTATTCTGAAGTCGTGACGACACTTTCAGATTGAAACTATTTGGAGGCACCCAAACTTTCAATCGGATAAAATCAGAATACTGAACTAGAACTTGAGAATGATTGTGAATTTTTTAGATGAATTTTTGGACCTCACCTATGACCAATTTATAGTGTTTGCCACACCCTTTGAAAGAGACACTTTGCCCCCCCCTTGGAAGAGACACAACATCCCTTGGCCAATGCATGCAACATTTCAGCCACTACATGACTTTTGGATTCAAAATTTGGCTCCAAAATTAAAGGGACATCTTAGGAAGAGGATTAGCAATGGTTCGGCCAAAACCTTAGGGACACCTTGGTCTAATACTTGGTTCTAAAGCAAGTGTCCAAAGACCGAGAATTTTGAGGTTTAAAAAGTTAAGTCATTAGTTCCAAAATTCAAATTTACAATGAATTTTAGAATAGTGACTTTATGAATAATAAAAAATTTGACCCAGCCAGGGGCGCTGCCCCTGGACCCATCAAAGGGGGTGTTGCCCCCTTTGACCCCCATTGCCTCATCTCTAATCAACTGATGAATCTCCGATATAATGAATCATAATATACTTAAACAATGGTGCACTCCGCACCCTCCTAACTTGTTTAATGAGATACTATGATCTCATTGGTCAACTAGTTAATCCAATTACACTAAAATATATAACAATGAATTGGAAGTAGTATTCCATAAGAATTTAGGCAGATATGCTTGGCTGATTAAGGAAGTGGAGAGGAAAGCTAAAGTTATTGAATAAAAAGATTATATTCAATTTTTATTGGTCCAAAGGAGGATACATGATTGATTTGATTCATGAGTTAGTGCCTCTATCATTGTATACTTTTTTAATTTATTTTTCACTGCATACAATAATCTAGATTACTTGGTTCACTTTCCATTTATTAAAAGTATTATTTTTTAAATGAAAACTAATACAACTTTATCAAAATATTAAAACAACATCAAATTCTGAGCATAACATTATATATATATATATATATTTATATATGATTAATATACATATAAATACAAAATAGATTAATCAAAATTGAATAGAAAATATTTACTAAGATTTAGATGTAAACAAAACTTAAATTATGTAAGATAATTATATAAATAATATTAAAAAAATAACTTAATGGTGTACAGTTGTATGTTAGTGCATGATTGGCTTATATTATTTCATCATTTTTAAAACTTTTTATTTTATTTTTTAAGCATAAAAAAGGAAATAGTTATAGTGATCAAAATTGTGATTATTAGAAAGGTAGAGTCTATCAACATGACAAGTGAGGGTAGTAAGAGAAAGCCTAGCTAGAAATGGTACTCCATGCTTTGCACCACCCCCATGTTATTAAACATCATATATGTGTATGTTTCATTATAAATGTAAAAGACAAGATATATATGATGATAAATAACGGGCAGTTTGAGATATAATAAGATATATAGCACGATTCAAATTTGTTGAGAGATTATTATATATATAGACACTTGCAATATTACCTATATTAATCATTAAATGTGTAAAGTTTACATAATACTTCTTAAAAATATATTACTTATTAATTGACTCGTGTGTTAGACATATTTATTTAAATTCATACACTAAAAAAATACAATAGTTTTATTCTTACTCTAAATTAATTTTGAATGATTTTGTAACGAATTATTGTTTGAACTAATAAAGTAAATTATATCTATATTTATATCATATACTTATCACACATTATCTATATATATTTTAGGAGGATGTAATTATATTTTTTTCCCTCGAGAAACACCTTTTCTTTTGAAATGCCTTGCACCCTCACCACGCACTATAAACCCATTCCCCTCCATCTCTCTTTCTCATTTTCCACCTTTCCAAGTGATTTTCTTCTCCCTCACGACAATCTCTCTTATCAGTTCACAGTCGATATCGCAACAGAAACAAATAATGTCATCGGAACCAACATCGTCGGAGTACGAGGAACAGAGAATGGGACATGGGATCATGTCGGAACTCCGACTGCAGCGCGGCATATCCCTTCCACTGACCGTGATGAATCTAACATGGTTCGTCAAAATCACCATCACAACCGCTTTCCTCGGACGCCTCGGGGAGCTCGAGCTAGCAGGCGGCGTTCTAGGGTTCACCTTCGCAAATGTCACTGGATTTTCGGTCCTGACAGGTCTTTGTGCCGCCATGGAGCCAATATGCGGCCAAGCTTTCGGAGCCAAGAACTTCAAGCTTCTTCACAAGACCTTGGTGATGGCTATTTTTATGCTCCTCACGGCATCGGTCCCCGTTTCTCTCTTGTGGCTCTACATTGACGACATTCTTATCTATTTCGGACAGCAGAAGGACATCTCCGTTGCAGCGAAGAACTATTTGATGTATCTTCTCCCTGACTTGGTCGTCACGTCATTTCTATGCCCACTTAAGACGTATCTGAGCTCGCAGAATATCACGGTCCCGGTGATGTTCAGTTCAGGCGTCGGGCTCGCTCTCCATGTTCCTGTCAATATCCTGTTGGTTAGGGCAAAAGGGTTCACGGGAGTAGCCATGGCAGTTTGGGTTACGGACCTCATAGTAACAGCCCTGCTAGGGTTTTACGTGATGGTGGTGGAGAAGACGAAGGAAGAGAAAGGAGGGTGGTTGGACCAAGATATTTCAGACTGGTCCCGGGTCCTGAAGCTCGCAGGGCCGTGCTGCCTGACCACGTGTCTCGAGTGGTGGTGCTATGAGATCCTCATCCTTCTGACGGGTCGACTCGCAGACGCCAAACGGGCGGTCGGGGTTCTCGCCATCGTCATCAACTTTGACTATCTTCTCTACTCTGTGATGCTGTCTCTTGCCACGTGTGCATCCATTAGGGTTTCGAACGAGCTCGGAGGAAACCATGCGAAAATCGCGCTCCGTGCGTCCCGTGTTTCTCTCTCGATGAGCGTTCTTCTAGGTTTTGCTGGAGCGGTGGTGATGGTGGCAGCTCGAGGCTCGTGGGGCCCACTGTTTAGCCGAGATTCTAAGATTATCCGTGGGGTCGAGAAAATGATGCTCCTGATGGCGTTAGTGGAGGTGGTTAACTTTCCGTTGGCCGTATGCGGAGGAATCTTACGAGGAACGGCGAGGCCGTGGTTGGCTATGTACGCGAATCTAGGTGGGTTTTATGCGGTGGCGCTGCCGTTGGGGGTGTTTTTCGCGTTCCGGATTGGGTTCGGGCTCGGTGGGCTGCTAGTGGGGTTCCTGATTGGGATGGCCACGTGTCTGTTGTTGATGCTTGTGTTCGTGACGAGGATTGATTGGGACGAGGAGGCTAAGAAGGCACTGATGCGTGCATCGAACGAACATGCCGAAATGTGTGTGTCGGATTCACAACCTTAAATTCGACGAACCCTGATTTGAATGGTTGTAAATTTGTAGGTTCCATATGTTATTAAGAATTAAAAAAAAAAAAAAATAGTGTTGATCATGGGCGGGCCGGACAGATTTTAGAGGCAGGATCGAAACCAAAATTTCGGTCTTGACATATGGAGGACCGAGACCGACTTTGGCCTAAAAGCCTGCTCGAGTCGGTCTTGCTTGATTCGTCCGATCTCGGTCTTGGACCGGATATTTTGGTAAAAACAAAATCAATAAGATTAGCAAAAAAAAACAAACGAAGTTTGGGTTTTGAATACGGTCGCTTCTCGTCTTCCGTCGCACTTCCCTTATGAAACCGATCCAAGGATTGTTGAATGCTTCAATGTCATGAATTACTAGTGTTTCAATGGTTATGCCATGAATTTCTAGGGTTTTCGTCAAGGTCGGTCCGGTCCTAGTCGGGCTTTTGGGGGGTTAAACGAGCTTGACCTTGAAGAAAAAAATCTGCCCGTTCAATTTCGGTCCTAGTCGGGCCGGTCTCGTGCCAATCTTGTCGGGAATTTGGTCCATGTCAACCTTTTTTTATCACCCCCAAAAAAATTTAAAAATCCTTACGTCATGAAGTACATACCAACCAAATTTGTAAAAAAAAAAAAAATTATGTCGATGACATTTGCGTAATTATTTTTTATTTGAGGTATATAGTGGGTGAAAAATTCCATCCACCATGGAATAAATCCGAGATGAGATGTGGAATCAACAAGTGGGTCTCCGGCCCAAAAGAAGCTTCCAGTGGGCCCAACTGTAAGAGAATTAAGCCGGTTCAATACTGTAGGACGGAATATGGTATGGTGTCACGTGCGAACGTCATGACTATGTCAGCAACTCCAACTTGAGACTTGAGAGAAGCTATCATCAAACGACGTTGACAAGTGTCATCTCCCCTACTGTTGGATTAAATTTATTAACGGATCGGGAAAGTATCCAGGTTCTGACAATAGGACACGTGGCGTCGCATAGCCATCCCAGCCTACAAAACAGACTTTCAACAGTATTGTGGGATATTGAATGGATGCACCCGGACTATACGGAATTTCTTATTCTTTTATTTGGTGTATATATATATATAATATAATATTAATGAACAAATATATTTTTACATCGAGATGCTTATTTTTTGGCTGATATATTTTAGGGGTGAGCTCGGACGGAACAAATCGGTCTTTTTGGCAAAACCGAGCATGAAATTTCGGTCATCACTTGTGGAAGAAAACAAACGCATGAGTCAGTCTTGTTTGGCTTGAGTCGGTCTCTGTCTTGAACCGAAATTTTGAATCAAAGAAGCCGAAAATACCTGCTTCTTGTGAAGTTTCTCAATCGAGATACCTGCTTCTTGTGACAAATGGTTGGATTCCCCGGTCTTGCGCCTCTGCTCATGTTCGAACCGCCACTTCCTCAGCTCTTGCTCGACACCCAACTTCTCTTCCTTGCCTCAAAAGCATGTTTCCCTCCTTTCTGTCCAACAAATCCCGATTAGTCTCCTCAAGACTCTCTAGGCTCTTGAGCTTCGACTCCTTCGCCACATCGATTTTGGAGATGGCAGCATCCACATTGGAATTGACTTGCTCTTCCGCATCGTGGGCCCGTTTACTAAGCTAGTAATACTTCGAGAGGAAGTGAGGAAGAGAAGATGTTTACCCATACGCCAGTCGAGACCAAGGAGGATATGTTCCCTCATACGACCAGCATCGATCAGAGCCACGATCGGGAGGAACTGAATCGACTGTGAGAGAAGGAGTAATTGCGGGAGCAAACTCCAAAGGAATGATTGAAGCCACAAGCCGAGAGGAAGAGTAGTCACGAATTAGGAAACCTAGAGTTTTTATTAAATTCGGTCTGAATCGGTCCTAATCAGACTTTAGGGGAAAAAAATCGAAGCCAACTTTGGAGATGGAAAACTCGACCGCTCATCGGTCCTAGACCGATTTCAGACCGATTTTGTTGGAATTCAGTTTTTTTCTCAGCTTAATATATTCTGATTCTAGTTATTGGAAAAGGCCAAAAAGGAAATAGTAAAGGGGTAAATAATCATAATTAACACACATATATATATATATATCCCCCAAGGGCATGGTAGAGTGGGTCTTGCAGTTGGAAAACCAATTAATCCACCTTTCCTTTGTAAGCTCTGCAAACCAAACAACAACAAAGAGGAAGGGCCAAGCCAACCACGCTGTTGCTTGTCTGGATAAAGAGAGGGTAGCAGTAGCACAGCAAAACGAAGCTCAACATCGGATTGCTGGAAAACTATCAGAGGGAAGAACAGCAAGACTGAAGATCCGACATTCAACGTTGAGTCTAGAGAGAGAGAAAGAATCGATGGAGAGATCTTCATGGCCTGACGAATTTGAGAAGCTTGCGCTTCGTATGAACACGCCCAGGTCCGTTGTTCTTCACCGCCTTCATCTTCTTCATTATCTTTTCTGTTTTTACTATTTTTTTTGGCCAAAGATCTTCTTCTCCGTGTTCTGATTTTTGATTTTTTGTTGAATCCGTGAAGACAAGTGCTTTTTTTCCCCTGATTTATATTATTAAAAAAAATCCATTTTGGGGCATGCAATTTCATCTGTT
Organism: Chamaenerion angustifolium; assembly: GCA_946814005.1. Taxonomy (NCBI): domain Eukaryota; kingdom Viridiplantae; phylum Streptophyta; class Magnoliopsida; order Myrtales; family Onagraceae; genus Chamaenerion; species Chamaenerion angustifolium. The sequence continues at coordinate 35,497,323 of OX328269.1, read as the reverse complement.
CTTGAATTGTATCACCAGCTCCATTTCTGGAAAAACAAATTGAAAATTAACAAAAAATGATTTATTTTTCCATAATAATCAGACACGTTAACAAGGTGTTCGACGAATTGACTAGGCACTGTGTTTTTGTCGCAGGGTCGTCATTGACAACGCCGTCTGCTCCACCACCACCATCGTCAAGGTACGTCGCTTTAGACCAAATCTGCAACCTTGATTTTTTTATATTATTATTGAAATGATTTTTCCGATTAGGTCGATAGCGCGAGAAAGTTCGGAATCCTGCTCGAAGCCGTCCAAGCCTTAACCGACCTCCACCTCTCCGTCAAGAAAGCTTATATTTCCTCCGACGGGAAATGGTTCATGGACGGTAATCCTTTGGAATCCGACACACACCTTAAAATTCTCGAAATTTCCTCCCCTTGTTGTGTTCGTGCTAACATACTGTTCTCCATGATTGAATAAGAAGTTTCTTGTTTTGTCAGTGTTTCATGTAACCGATCTGAAGGGCAAAAAATTAACGGACGACAGTGTCATTAACTGCATTAAACAGGTATTTAATTAGGTATTAAATACTAAATTATTTGCTGATCATGTAACAACAGCTAGCATGTTGCTATTGCACTAATACATTCTTAATGGCGCTTTGACTTTGCAAATCCTCAATGACACGTTGACTTTGACCATTCTTCTTGCAGTCTCTTGGTAGCATCCACCATGGAAGAACCAACTTCAACAACGGCCTGACGGCGCTAGAATTGACCGGAACAGACCGAGTTGGGCTCTTGTCAGAGGTTTTTGCCGTTCTAGCAGACTTAGAATGCAACGTGGTCGAATCCAAGGTTTGGACCCACAACGGACGAATCGCCTCCTTAATCTACGTAAAAGACTGCAACTCCGGGTCCCCTATCGAGGACTCGACCCACATAGATCGAATCGAGGCTCGGCTGAGGAACGTGCTCAAAGGAGACAACGACATCAAGAGCGCGAAAACATCGGTGTCGTTGGCGGTGACACATACGGAGCGTCGGCTCCACCAGATGATGTTTGCTGACAGGGATTATGAACGGAAGCCGATAAAGCAGCTGACAGCGGATTCAGCGGCGGTGACGGTGCAGAACTGGGTGGAGAGGGGTTACTCTGTTGTGAGTGTGCAATGTAGAGACAGGGCGCATCTGCTGTTCGATGTTGTCTGCAATTTGACGGACATGGAATACGTTGTGTTTCATGGGAAAGTGAGCACTGTGGCTGATACGGCGTCCATGGTAGAATACCTTCAAATTCTATTTTCTTGTTTACGACGTGAATGTCTCAGTGATGTTCTTTTTCAGGAATTTTACATTAAGCATTCCGATGGAACTCCAATTAGCTCGGAAGCGGAGAGGCAAAGGGTGATCCAGTGTCTACAAGCTGCGGTCGAACGAAGAGCATCCAAGGTAAACTCCAATCTTTGAGGTTCTTAAACTTTTTTCAAGATGTTTTCGTCGGTAAAGCTAAAAATCTGTCAGTATAAACTTATTTCTTTGTCGGTAAAAGCCCCATCGTCAACCCTTTGCCTACAAAATATGACCTTGACATTGACGGAGTTTGTTTAATTACTAACCCTCGTTTTGTATTTGCAGGGTGTGAGGTTAGAGCTATGCACCAAAGACCAGAAGGGTCTCCTCGCAAATGTCACGAGAACCTTCCGAGAGAACGCCCTGAACGTCACCCGAGCCGAGATATCAACTTCGAAGGACATGGCTATGAATGTATTCTATGTGACAGATGCGCATGGGAACCCGGCAGACCCGAAAATCATTGAAGAAGTAAGGCACCGAATCGGGTTGAGTGACTTGCAAGTCAAGGAACTTCCATTGCTTCATGGTAAGAAATCAGAAGGAGATGCCGGGGCAGTTCTTTGGTCATTAGGGAGCCTAGTCAAGAGGAACTTGTATAGTTTGGGGTTGATTAGGTCTTGCTCCTAAATTATCGGGCTGGGTTTGTGCATATATTGCGGGTACGACCCGTTTAGAGTCGTGTAGTGTATATATAGATGGAGGAGGCTAGAGTGGTGTAGGAATTGAGGGTTCCGGGTTTGATGGGTTCCCAACCCGACCCGTTATTTCGAATTAGAAAAAGCGGAAAAGAGGGCAGGTGGATGAGGATGGGAATGGATATGTGTATAGAAAGGATGAATAAAGAAGAATATTTGGTGGACAGAGGAAAAGAAATGGTTGGATTGATTTGTATATATAACATGTTTAGTTTGAGATTTTCTAATATAAAATTTCATTTTCATTATAATGGTTGACTTCGTTTTTTATTTCAGAAACAAATAAATTTGTTTAAAATAAATGGTCAGGAAAATTTGAATATATACATACATATATATAATGAAAAATTAAAATAATTCCGTATTTTTATTCTACACATGTATCTTTTTTGGGATTTCTAATTTATGCACATACATCTCTATTCGTTTTATAAGTGGCAAACAAATATTGTGAGAAAATGATACATATCAATCACAGTAATAAATGAGCTTTCAACAACTGATATGTCATTCGAGACTACAGTGGGCAATGGGTTGCAGGATTCTCAAGAAATTTTAGTTGCTCAAACAGTCTCACTGTGGAATGTTGGGCCATTCTAGACGGACTACTTTTGGCAAAGACACTCGGATTAAAATTTATTCACCTTGAGACGAATGCCCTCTCAGCCCATAAGGTAATCTCCGATGAAAATATGTCAAATCAAAAACTAATGCCGACCATTGCGGATTGCAGGAAGCTATTGATGCAGTTCAAAAGAATGAAGTTCATACATATTTTCGAGAAGCGAATGCGGTAGCGGATATCATGGCGGGTATGTCGCTCAACCAGAGACAAGTATTTTAATTTCATAGCTCACCCCGAAGGAAACTATTATTGCAATCTGAAAAGGCGTTGTTGGCTCTTCGGTTTCGCGAATTGTTAAAGTTAACTAGTATTTCTTTTTTGGTTGTGTAACTGAACTTGGGTGATTAGTTATCACCCATAGCGGATTTTTAATCCATAATTATTATAAAAAAAAAAATGAAATGATAATATTTTAATCCTGTCAAAAAAGCATACATAATATTCTAATAAGTATATTATTTAGTTAGATTTTTGTTATTCTTAAAAAACCTTGTTTCGGGTCAAGCAAGCTAAATGGAGAAGAAGAGTCAACGACAGTGTCGGGATACAATTTTTAATTCTCAATGGAAAATGGAACTTCGAAGAAGGGTTTGGAATTCCCATATGAAAGGAAGAAGATCAATATCTTATATTTAAAATTTAAAATGAAAGTAGTAGACCCATCAAGAAGTCTCACTACAATTATAAAATTAAAAATGTATTTTAGTGATTAGAATAATAATACAATTATAAAAATAAAGAGTAAATATAGAATTTTAAAGGATTAAACCAAAAATAAATACATTTTCAGATATACAACTATTTTAATTGGCGTGGTTTATGTATTGATAGACAATTACTGCCTAATCTTTTTTAGAGGAGACATTAATGCTTTTAAGGTAAATCCGAAATATCAGATAAAAAACGTTTCTTCACCAGAAAATAATAAAATAGAAAATGAGACTAATTACTATTAAATATATATATGGACAATGATGCATGGATTGAATTTTAAATTTCATATTTTTTATAAGTATATTCATAATTCAAGTGACCAACGTGTTCTATAAGTCCACACGGTGTCGTTGGACTCGACCAAATTTATTAGTTGTTGGCGCATATAGGTGCGAGGTTAGGTGATTAACAGCTCAAATGGAAATAAGCATCATCATTTGACACGTGGACCACTACTTTCTCATATTTATACTAATTTAGAAATAGTAGTTAGGAGTTAGATGGGTTAGATATCATTAACAAATAACAAGAGATAGTGTAAACAAACACATGTATAAAGTATAAACTATTATTTTTCTTTTTCTTTTTTTAAAACCAAATTTAAAAATAACAGTTTATTTCAATATTTTTAATTTATTTATCATAAATTTCACATACTTATACCATCCAGTAACTCATGCCTCTCAACTTTTAGCGTTGTGTAATTTTAAACCTATATATTTTTTAAAATGTATTTATCCTTTTAAAATCTTATATTTTCCCCTTATTTTTTTTTACTTTAATTATTTTACCTATTTTTAACGATTGCCCTTGTATGAGATAAATTATTAACTTCATCCATGCATGCGGCTACGAACGCATGCAACTTACTCGTACGACCCACATACATTATATAATATGTAAATTTAAATATTCAATTATGTAAATTTAAATATTCAATTATGTAAATTTATTTATTGATTATTTTTTTGTATATACTAAACGAGTCTTGTTAAAATAACTTATTAATCCGAAAATATTCAATTTAATCACAGCCCATAAAAGCAGACCGAGTTGGCCAACAAAAAAAAAAACTAAGCAGACCGGTCCTGGTCCATTGGCTCTTGTAGGCTACAAGAGTCAATGGGACCAGGACCGGTCTGCTACAAGTTGGGTCGAGCTGCGCTGGCCACGTGCATAAATGTAAGGGCGGGGAGGTCACGTGGGTGAGGGATCGAGCCAGCTACCTCACGTCTACTTCTTTTTTTTTTCAAATTTTAATTTGAGTAATATTTTTTAAGGCCATTGTGCTGTTTGACTGTCGTAATCGTATACGAAGCAGCACATGATAGGTATCGTTTCTGATTGGCTAAAAACTTCCACCACCACCAAGCCATGTTACTATACTATTGCTGACTTTTTCAATGTCCTAGAAACTGTCGTTTGACTCAGTTTTGTCGGTGTTCATCTCTTCCGTTGAATCAAGATGGCTTTAGCTTAGTTAGAGACAGTCTAAATATTTTGGTAATTGTATAAAGTATAAACTAATAGCTGAATAAATAAAACGGTTAAATATTATAGAGCTACATTAATTTTGTACGTTTTGCAACGAGCTATCCGAATTTTAAAAATTCAAAACGGGCTAACTCAATTTGGACGAATGTACAAATAGCTACCTCAGTCCAATTTCTGACGAATTTCCGACAAAATTCTGTCAACAGTTGACAGTAAATTGGATAGAGCGAGGTATCTATTTGCACATTCGTCCAAGTTGGGGTAGCCTGTTTTGAATTTTTAAAGTTCGGATAGCTCATTTCAAATCGTCCAAAGTTCTGTTAACAAATATAGCGGAAATGTAGTATTGAAGCTTTGTATGCATTCAACTTGTATTTCATTGATGACAATGGTCACTACTTATAGTACATTGGAGAATAATAGTAGGTACAACAAGAACTATTAGGTAGATGTGTCATTTCAACACTCCCCCTCAAGTTAAATAGTCGGATCTCCAATATTTAACTTGCATAACACGTTTCTGAAATTTGCTCCATTGACAGCTTTGGTGAGTATATCTGCCAGTTGATCTTCAGAACGAACAAATGGAATCACAATAGTCTTGTTCTCTAACTTCTCCTTTATAAAGTGCCGATCAATTTCAACATGTTTGGTACGATCATGTTGAACTGGATTCTCAGAAATACTTATAGCTGCACGATTGTCACACATTATCTTACATGGTTCCTGAATAGGAAAACCAATCTCAGTTAATAACTTGTTTAGCCATAGTACTTCTGTGAGACCTCGAGCAATTCCTCTAAACTTTGCCTCAGCGCTTGATAGTGCCACCACTTTCTGTTTTTTACTCTTCCAAGTTACCAAGTTTCCTCCCACCATGGCAAAGTAACCTGAAGTTGATCTTCTATCAATCGAATTTCCTGCCCAATCCGCATCTGTGTATGTCTCTATTCTGAGATGTCCATTCTTCTGGAACAGCACTCCACTCCCTGGTGAACCCTTTAAATATCGAAGGATTCTAAGAGCAACTTCCATGTGATCTGCTTGCGGCTTATGCATGAACTGACTTACCACACCCACCGCATATGCAATATCTGGTCTGGTATGTGAGAGATAGATCAATTTCCCAACTAGATGTTGATATCTAGCTTGATCTGTTAATTCAGCTCCTTCTACTATCCTCAACCCATGATTCAGCATTATTGGTGTCTCAGCTGGTTTACAGTCCATCAATCCAGTCTCTACTAGCAGATCTAAAATGTATTTTCTTTGTGAAATGAAAATACCTGTTTCAGACCGTAGTACCTCAATCCCCAAGAAGTATTTGAGTTCTCCCAAATCCTTCATCTCAAACTCCTGGAATAGATTTTTCCTGAGCTGAACAATCTCTTCTTTATCGTCTCCTGTAATGATCATATCATCTACATATACAATCAAACAAGTTACCTGACCTTCCCTTCTTTTTATGAACAAGGTATGATCAGAGTTACTTTGTCGATAGCCATATTTCTTCATGGCTACTGTGAATCTCCCAAACCATGCCCTTGGTGCTTGTTTGAGCCCATAGAGCGCCTTTTTTAATCTGCATACATCTGTTTGTCGAAACCCTGTATTGAAACCTGGTGGTGGCTCCATATACACTTCTTCTTCTAAGTCCCCATGTAGAAAGGCATTCTTG